>LOJH01000279.1:0-53424 GCA_001685095.1 Ellobius talpinus | reverse complement strand
CTTCCTTCCCTCCCTCCCTCCCTCCCTCCCTCCTTCCTTCCTTCCTTTCTTTCTGTCAAGCAAAGGGGTACCACATTTACAACAAGGCTCCAGCTCTAGGAACAGTCTGGGACTCTTCTGGCAAGCCTTTCGCTGTCCTGACACACACACTGATCTTACAATGCACCTTCTGAAGGTCTTGCTCCACTCAGCCTCCTCGCAGAACCCACAAGCAGCCTGATCTGCATAACTTGCAGAATTGAATGCACCAAGTCAGGACTCCAGCTTCAGGCAAATCCATCTCCAGGGCTGGCTGGTGGTGTGCCCTTGTGACCCAGTTCTGAGATAACCAAAAGCAATTTCCTGCCTAGAGACTGAGAAAGAAAGATTTCAAGCAATGGAATCAGTCATTGATAAGGCTGAGGGGATGTTCTGGCTGCGGCAAGGGCGTGATAACGTGGAGAAAGCTGGTTGAGACAGTCCCCGGTCTCCATCTCTACGTCCAGGACAACTGTGCTCTCCAGCGTCTGACCTCACCCCACAGGCTTTCTACTAGCCCCCTGCAGAGATATTTTCTGCCCGCTTGCAACTGGCATGGAAGCAGTCTGCGGCTGCCTCTTGATGCTACTTTGGAGCCTCACTCTGCATTCTCAGACTCTGAGGAGGAGAGGTGATGGTCTGAAGCAGGCCAAGGCAATGAAGATTCTCTACTTTATACCCCAGGGACTGGCTCACTGAAGGGTGTGTGACAACGGTTCATGCACTGAGACTCCATGGGCTAGGAAGATTTTGTCTATGTTTTCCTGGGGTATCCACATTGACATGGAAACTTGGCAGGGGCAGGGGGGTTCTCAGCATCTGTTTACTGTCTTATGTGAATCTGATGTGTGTCCACTAGAGAATGAAGTCCCCTGGAAAGCCAAAGCTCTCAAGAAGCAGGGTGCTAATGACATCCTTTAAAGCCCCGGATGCAGCCATCCCTAAAATCATCAGACCCTGCTTTTTCAGACATCAAGCTGAAACAGTTCACTTCTACCCTTGTACTAACAATGTAAGCAGTGGCAAGGGCTCTTCCACATTCAGAGGGGTGGGAGAGGATCCTGCTCTCTGCCGAGAGGGATCGTGTCCTCACTTCCTACAGGTTCCTTGTGACAAAACAAGCAAACAAAGAAAACATTAGACCAAACACTCCCTTCTAACTCAGGCCCCGTGAAAAGAGCAGGTTCATCATGGGCCTATGTTCCATCTGCCAGCCAGCCTCAGCTTGATTCAAGTACTTCCTGAAAGCTGAAATGACAGGAGTGTGACATCCTGCCCGGCTGAGGAACACCTAGCATTGACCAACAAGATGTGTATTCAGCCTTGATTCCACTCCAGTCACAAGAGCCAGTGCATGGTAGTGAAGTAGAATTTTGCTTCCTCAGGCAGCAGAGTCGGCTCAGGCAAAGGGGCGCATTCCAGTGGTCCCACATACTTGCACGCCATGCCATCTCCGAGGAAGCACTCAGTATTTGCTGGATGAATAAAGAATGAGGAATTTGTAGAGTTAGGGACATGAGCAATTACGGAGCTCTTCTTTTGGCTTTCCCATATCAAGGCAGACAATGGAATTTGAGGAGCTATACTCCATTGTCACCCGTGACATGTTCTTTCCCAGTAAAATTTCAAGAGCAGCTTTTGCTCCAGTCACTGAGAAGTGTCTCTTTTAAACGGTTTGTGTGTGTGTGTGTGTGTGTGTGTGTGTGCATGCATCCATGTGTTTGTGCATGTGGGTGCTTGTGGAGGCCAGAAGATGGAATCAGAGGCTCTGAGCAGCCCATGGTGGGTGCTAGGAACGGAACTCCAGTCCTCTGAGAGAACAAAAGGGTCTTAAATGCTGAGCCATTTCTCCAACAGAATTCTCTTTTTGGCTCTCATGCCTTTTGCCAACATATTCACTTCTCAAAACACAGCTACCTCCACCCAGGCCAAACAGTCCCTTCAGTGAGATGAAGATGGGAGAGGGTTAGTTTTAAACATTGACTTATCTATGCTTTGCTTTTAAAACTAAATAACTCATAAAACAGATGAGGCACAGCATTTCCTTGATAGGAAAACAGTGCTTTGCATGCCTGTAGGTGCGTTTATTTGCCTGGAGGGAATAATTATAAAATCTTGTTACCACACCATTTACCCAAGACTTACATTTTCATGAGCAAATGTGGCTCATGAAATCAATTCTTGGGAGTCTTAGGCTGAGAGGGTGTGGCCTGTTGGCTTAGAGAATCTTCTCTGAGGGGTTCGCTACCTGAGCTGGCAGCTGGGCTCTGGGATATGGCTTTCTGACATCCGGTTCAGGTTGAGCAAGAACTTGCATCTGTCATAGAATACAAGTCAGGGCTCACTGACAAAGGTTTCTGGGTCTTTGCTCTCGTCTATGGGTCCCTTTCAGTCATACATTAAGCCTTTAAGCCTCTCCTTTTGATTTAATACCAATGCTTCGCAGCTTTTAAAAAAATCTGCAAAGTGAACTTTGTTGTACAAAGTAGAATTTTCAATTTCTCCTTAAATTTTTATAAGGTCAACACGGAGAATAAAACAGATGCAAATTTCTCCCACAAACTATCTTTTCATTAAGGTCATAGTGATTTGTTAAGAGGATTATTCTGAAGGGTTAGAATAGAAGTTAAAAATTAGGCTTAGCAACCACCAATGCTTAAAAGAAAATATATATAAAAAACCAGAAAACTGCCCCTTGAATACTACTTAATATTGATATTTATTTGTCAAGAATTTTCAAAATCTTGGTCTTCTTCAAGTGAACATCAATGTATGATCATCAATCATTCTGTGGGGCTCCCTCAATAACTCCAGAGTCTCTACAGCTTGGCCAGATGGAATTTGAACCTTCCTCCTTAACAGACAAGGTTATTCTTACTGGAGGGAAACTGGGACTTGGAAGAGGAGAGCACCTGCCTCTTTAACAGGACCATTTTTATAGGAATTCAAGGGGAAGAGATTTGGGGTTTCATTCTTAAAATAAGAACAAATTTTGGGGAACAATTATACATAAATTATTTTTTAATAAAATTTCCATAGTTCATGAGTTTTATAAGGAGGAAGAAATGAAACAGGTGTTGGCTTATTTAGTCCATTTTTATTTCCTCAGCCAGATGGTCTGAGGGCTTGGTGAGCCATCCCTGTCTTCTGTCAGCGCCATCATCAAGAGAGCAAAACATAGTGTAGACATTTACCATTTTACCCAGCAGTGCCGCAAGCCCCTCCCCCTGCCACGCACTCACTCACTCTGAAGCCTCTAGGTTATCATCAAGTTTATTACATTACCTATTTTTAATTGCTATCACTTGATAATGAGCTTATGGTGACACAAGCCAGTCTTCCCATGTGCCTTTATTAGCTTGAGAACGCATGTCTTTGGAAAGCTTTATTGCCTCAGTTCCCAACTGTCCTGTGGTCTACTTGCACTGGATGTTTGGACTGAAATGCCCAGATCATTCAGAAAAAGACAGACAGAGCTCATCACCGACCTGGTGGGAGGCCCACATCAAATGAAGAAGGATGTCTGGGGAGGGGAGTCAATACATTCATGGATGTTTTGATGTGATTTTGACTTTGGCTTCTTTGCAATCTTTCAAAGACCAGAACAATGAGCTCCTGACATGCAGAACCCAAGGAAAGCCCTGTGCAGTTAGTACATCCTGCTACAAGGTAAGTGCAGGGAGAGGAGGGCCCATCCAGTCAGCCTCTTGCAAAAGTGCTGCGGCAGACTGTGGCCCATGAGGGGGAAATAATATATTTCAGGCAAGTGTAGGTTAAATAAGCCCTTGAGGACCAGTCCATGAACTCCACTCTAGTGGAAAATGAGGCCCACATTCCAAAGCAATTTCACAACATGCCCAACCCCCCCTTTTAATAACAGCCCGTTTTTATGTAGGGGGTTGCCTATTCTGCAATTCTGTAATAGTGAATTTTTGCTCATTGTGTTTCGGCATCACAAGGTGTGCCTGTTTCTTCCCCGCGTATCAGTTTGCAGAAAGTAATTGCTCTGCAATTCTTAATCCCACCATTCACGCATTCCTTTCTACATTGCCCCGGTTTGTCGTGTCTGACCTGTCACCTAAGAGCTGATCTTCCTCAACTAAAATCCATCTGAGAACCATCTTTTCTCTTCATGATGTCTGGTATGAAGCTGTACTGTTTTGACTAAACTAGCAAAACATTTACAGAGTGCCTTTCCCAACCCTAAGGACAAACCTGTTTGTATAATGAAATGGCGCACTTGGACTTGGGACTACTATTTAGTAAGTGTGATCTAGTGAAGAATAATCTTGATATTTTTCCTTTGCCTGTGCCACACACTATGCTAGGAATTATACACATCCAATTCTTTTTAAATCCCTGATAACCTTCCCTGTAGGGTTTGTCCCTTCTCTATGCCCACGGAAAAGTGCCATTAGGACCAGAAATGTTGTCCCCTGCTCCCTTTTTATTGTTGTAGCCTTTTTATCAAAACCAGCATCTGGAACAGAGCAGGTACCCAACAAGTATCTTCTGAATAACCAAAATCACAACTTTATAGATTTGGAAACAGAGGTACAGATAAACAATTTTTCTAAGGTCAAAGAAAGAGTAAGTAAGATTTTAGGCTTCAAATAAAAGTTAATAATAACACATACACTCTTGAAAGATGTATATTCTCCTCTCCCCAATACACACACATACACATACATACACACACACTGGACACACACACATGAGAGAGAGAGGGAGAGAGAGAGGGAGAGAGAGAGAGAGAGAGAGAGACTCTCAAAACTCTGCCTAGTTCCTCCTCACCTTTAGCTAACCACTGGTCAGTAGCTGAAGGAAGCATTCATATCCATATCCATCCGAATCAACCTGTCCTTACTTGGTTGGCATATTTAACTGGTTCTTGGCGACCTCCCTGCTCCTCTCCTTTGGTGTGCTATGCCCCTGAACTATGGACTATTCATTGCAGCTACCACAAGGTATATAACCAATCAGCCTTGGAGAAAAGCTGTTTGGCAGCAGCAGTGAAAGCTGAACAAAGTTATTTGGAAATTAATCTGAAACTGAATGATGTCTCATGAGTCTGGCTTTGGGAGAAAAAAGATGAAAGGAGCCTATGCTTGTTGTTATTAACATGAACTTACATATATCACCCAGGCACACCACCAGTGCACTGACTGAAAGTTAAAATATGATTATCAAAGGATAAGAGGGACTTACAACTGTGATGTAAAACATCAAGAAATATGTCCTGGATCTCTGCATTCTGCAGGGTTACAAAGTATGCTCTGAGCTAAGGAGAGTTAAAAGAGAGAGTGGGAGTGAGCAAATTGAAATATCTTTAGGTAGACTTAAGTATAGCTTCTGAGATTATAATTCAGATCAGGGCTTGAAATCCATTTCTACATTCCTCAGCCACTAGTCATCTGACAAAGGCCTGCAAACAGGGAGGAGGAGGACGGCTGCCACTGCCTGGGAAGAGGAGCTTATCTGATTCCTGTCCATCTTTCTGCAGGTTCCAATCCTAGCACAGCTGGCCTCTCCTCCCAGAAAGCCTCAGCAGCAGAGTGTAAAACCCAGCAAGCTGAAGGCAGCGGCCTGTGGTCCTGCAGGGCCCCTTCTTTGTGGGATGTACCTGGCAGGGGAGGAGACATGCTGCTGGCAGACAAGTCAGGCTCTGAGATAGGACAGCACCTACTTGTACCCTGGTGGCAGAAGACAATTTCATGTGGAGAGCCCACAGGGCCACCAGCAAATAATAAACGATGGCTCAAAGGTCCCCCCACCCACCCAGGGCCAGGTAGACTTCCGAAAGCCAGAAGCATGCATGCAGGGCTAATAAGCACTCTCTTTCATTTACATACTCCAACATTCAATCTTCCATCCATTCAGGATCAATTCACCCACCTTCCTTCATTCAAACTGTAATGGAGAGTTGGGGTTGAAGTGTGAATTGCCCACCGCAGGCTTGTGCTTGAAGCACTTGGTTCTAAGTTGGTGATACCAGTTTCAGACGGTTATAAAGACTTGGTGGCATAGACTTTGCTGACAGATGCTGGACTTGAGGTGGGTTTAGGGCGTATACCACACCTACACTGACCTTTCCTCTTTTTGTACTTCTCAGTGCTCCAGCGTGTGAAAGCTTCCATGAGAGCCGCTGCCATGAAGCTGTTCTGCCTTTGCCTCCATGACGGTCAGTTCTTCTGAAGCCAAGAGCTCGTATGCTTTTTCTTTTAAACCTGTTTCTGCTGGGTACTTCTCCACAAGGACGAGAAAAGTTAGTACATGGAATAACTCAGTGCCATAATTAAATGCACAGACTTGGGTGGGCCTTTTGTGCGATTTCTGGAGAGCTCCCAAAGCTGACCAAACTCCAGAACCCTCATCTATAGAGATGGAACACCAGCACAGCCGACCCTGGAGGGCAGGCTGCCTAGAGGCCCCGAGTAATCCCCAAACCCTTACTGTATTGCCTGGTGCAGAGGAAGTGTCCCACAGCCAGTGGGGTGCACACGTGGTTGGGGGCTCTGTGCAAGCTGCTGCAATAGAGGCGGCAGGTGCCGGCCTCGGAGCAAACTGAGAAAGACCTCTAGTCTGTGTGGATAGCCCTGGGCAGGGGATATAACACACGAGTAAGATGGAATGCAGAAAGTGATAACAACCATAAAGAAAGGTCCCTGAGGAGGTGAGGAAGCTAGAGTCAGTCAGCCTGAGAAGCCTGCCTGGATCATGCCTTCCTGAGAAGTCTGACTGTATCATGCTTGCCTGAGAATCATGTCTGAACCATGCTTGCCTGAGAATCATGTCTGTACCATGCTTGCCTGAGAATCATGCCTGCCTGAGAATCGTGCCTGCATGACTTACACAGGAGACAGGAATCTTTTTCCCTTGTAGAAGAGAGCTCACCTAGAGTTTCAAGAAACCCAAGGAAAAAAGAGGCCTAGCTCCTACCAAGATGGCCTTGTGGTTACTGGGGAAAGGAGAGAGGTAGAAGAACATAGTGCCAGACACGGTGTCTGCCCCTCTGTGCTACTGCAGAGCGAGGAGGTTAGGAAAGGACAAACCAGACCTGAGGAACTCAGAACTATTCACAGACCAGCTCCTGAGACTGTCCTGAGGGGCCTTTTCTGAACGATGCAGCCCGTCTCCTGTTCCACAGGGGCACATCTGCGATCACCTGCAGGAAACACACCCCAGTGCATGTCTCATCCTGGAGTCTGGCAGCGCTCATTTGCATATTTAAAACTCCAAGAAGTTCGACAATGGATAACTTGTTTAACTGGCTTGGTTCAAAATTATCTCACCTTAAGATAATAGTTACGTCCGGTCCGGTACTCTCTACACAGGAAGAACTGCAGGTCCCAGGAGAAAGAGTGAAGGGAACGGAGCTTGACCAAGCTGAACCTGAATTCTGTTGCACTGGGGAACAGATCTTCCTCGTCCCTCTCATTCTCATGGAATGAACGTACCCTCTCACATGCCACAGCTCTTTGCCGTAAAGTAGTGACAATGCTGACTGACTGCCTTTTAGCTAGCTACCGGAAACAAATGGCAGAATGTGCTCTCAAAGAGGTCTGATGGGGAGCAGATTTTCAAATCAGAGCCACTGGAGGATGTGTAGGTGGGCACAGAGGTAGAGAGGCAGGCAGGGGAGAGGACTCAGTACTCCACATCAGGGCACCCCCACCCCCACCCGGCGTCCTCACTGGCCATGCCCTCAGTTTCCTTATGATGAAATTAAGGAACGTGCTGCCTTTCATTTCTGCCCGTTTGTCACCCTTAAGCGAAAGGTCTTGTGGAATTCACGGTGGCCACCATCTAGGGAGGCCTAAACCCACTCCTAAGATGCCATCTCCCAGCATGGCGATTGTCATGCTCTCTGTCTCCTCCCATGGTCAGGACAGCATTCTCTGGCTTACAATCCTCCATAGCTCCCTAGTTCTTTTAGAACATTAGGAGGCGTGCTCTAGTCTGAAAGCTTGATCCACCTCTCCTGAGTCACCTCACAACACTGTCTCTTCAGTTTAGGGACTGAACCTTCCCAGTCTGGGAGTCTTCCCACATCAGACTTTCCAGAGATTTTATCTGAGAGATTATCCTGTTCTTAGTCTCTTCACACACCCTTCCCCACCTCATACTGACCCTATCCAACGTTTTCATTTACTTATTAGTATCTGATTTCTGATTTCTCCCAAGGACATAATGTTATCAACTTATTTACCTGATAACGGCTTACTTACCTGGCACATAGACTTAGCAAGAAATGGATGCTTAGTACAATTCAATTAGAATAAGGGGTGATTGGTCTCTGTGAAGAGGCGGCCTGCTTGCCCCTTCTGGGCCCATAGCAGATACAGCATGCTGGAAATCGCCCAGGTAGAGTGAAGAACCATGCCCCAGCACCCCCGTTTTCCATCCTTGCTCCACATGCTCGTCCTGGCCCTTAGAGCACACTGTGTTCTTTCTATCCTTGCTACTATGAAGGGAAGACCTGTGCTTGTGTTCTTTGTATCTTGGGTCTCTACTGGACTCCACAGGTCTTCCATGGGGATCAGAACCCAGATTCTTCTCCTAGACCCAAAGCATCTCCACACCATGCCATCCAGGGTGTCTTACCATCTAGGAGGGACTCGCCCTGAGGAATTTTTAAATGCATTAAATTACTGCTGTTTCCTTCTCCACATGCATCATCTCAGAGAAAGGACATTTCCAACAGAAATCGTACCGGCGGAGGCCTTGAACTCAGGGTTCCTGTCTCTAGTCTTGACTGGGGGTCCCTGAGCAGTCCTTCTCATCTGTCCAAACCTTGGTCTCTCTAGTACATGGGATGAACCTGAATACCCACTTCCTTTGTTCCTACTCTGAGCCTTAGACCTCCATACCATCTGTCTAACAGTCCATAGGCGTGGGTTGGTGAGGGATAAATCTGAAAATTATAGCCAAACAAGTGTTTTCCCAAGAAAACCTCACACTCAGGGAAAACGGAGAGCAGACAGTACTCTCTAATTGGTGTTTCAATCCAGACTCTGCCTGCCATGCACAAGCTTGTATCAAATGAAGGGATTTTCGTATCCCTTTAAGATTCAAGACTTTCCACAGACTGCAAAACTGTCAAAATTACAGCAGTGCCAGTCGTCTCCCATTTCATCATTGCCTACTCCTGTACATTAGCTCAGTCTGCTTGGTCAGCAGACTCTGAGGCTGGCCCAGGAGAGCACAGATCTCCTCCAGGACCAGAATGCCACAGTTTCATGGAGGAGATGGGCCATTCCTTCTCCTGTGAACACTCCAGAACAGGAGGCCCATCTTCCTTCAGATTCCGGGGGCCTTCAGAAGATTGTATGACAGCTTCCTTGTAAATAGGACACATCTGTATGAGTCAAAAAAAACCAGCCACATCCATGAAGGGCAGTGGCCTGTGTTTATTTATCATCCACAACTGGAAATCAGGTTCTGGTTTTGGTTCAGCTGATGGTTTCTGACAACCTCTAAGACATTTTGAAACAATTTCAGCTTACTATTGACTGCAAAAATTATCCTCCATTTGTTTTGTTTCCCAGTATTTTTTTCCTATTACCTGGCTGAGAAAAGATAGCTGGCATTGACAAAGGTGTTTGCATCTCTTGGACCAGGACCTGGCTACACACATGTCTGATGAGACATGTGCTTCTTGCTGGCAATCAAAACTCTCTTGCTTGCTTTGGCTCTCTGCTCCCTGCCTGGAGACACTTAGTGTCAGGTAGGAGGGCTTCTGAAGCATTCCTTCCTCCAATCCTCTTTACCAGTCAAGTGAGTGGTTGACTTTGTCATCGAGAACTGAGGAACAAAAGGCACAGCAAGAGTTAAACACATTGACAAAGGTCACATCCTGGAAAGTGTCAGAATTGGAACCTGATACTATGGCATATTCCTCACCATCAAGAGTCCAGACAGACAGGCAGGCAGGCAGGCAGGCAGGCACGCACGTACGCACGTACGCACGCACACACACACACACAAACACACACACGAAAGTTACTCAGTTATGAAGACAACATCGTTAGTTTGCCTTGGAGACACGATATTCTCTCCTGAAAGTCACTATATTGTACATACCCTATACACTTCACATCAAAATCACCGTTTCTATCATCTGTTTACCTCAAATTCCTGCACAACTTAATTCTATTGGACTCTGCGGGTGGATGATAAAAATGACTTCCACTAGCAGTAGCACGGATGGTGTCTGCTCCTGACCTTTTGTTGACAGTAGGTTGTCATTTGGTGGAGTGACCTTCAACGTTACCTCAAAGTTGTTAAGGGTTTACTGTAATCCATCAAAAACGGCACCTCAAGCAATGGCCAAGCCTGGTCTGATGTGAAAGGATACCCATAGAAAAGGAGGACAAGAGAGACGCTTACAGTTTTTGTAGAACAGCTTACGTCTTGTAAAAATAAAGTACGTGTATATATGCACCCCTGTGTGTGAGTCTTGGAATCTCCGCAATGACATCATTGAGGGGGAGGGACTGAGGATGTGGAGGGGAACTTTCACTTTTATATTAATTCATCTCTAGTCTATCCAATTTTTACAAGCATGTCATTGAAAAAGCAATACAGAAAGACAGTTTAAAGTATCTTTGGTCAGTGGGCATAGGCAGATCCAGTCACTTGTGGTGAGCGCTGCATGGTGATTCTGTCCAGACTATATCTTTCCCTGGACCTCCTGCCTGCTAGCTCACCTCTGTCTTAAAGCGTCCACATGATCAACCTCTTTTCCTCATTTAGAACGATTCTCATTCCTGGTTACATATCTCAATGGTCTTGCCTTCTGCATCCAGGCATATCAAGGCAGTTGAGAATAGCTTGTACCTCAGAGGAAGCTGCTGAACTGAGTCCTGTAGACAGGGAAGACTTGCAGCACCCCAGCTGGTTAGGAGGTGGCCAAGGGACTCACAGGTCGCAGGCCCCAGCTAAGCAGTGCCCAAAGCTTCACCCCCATTTTGAACCAGGCCTTCTAGCTGTGCCACCCACACTTAGCATGCACAGCTCTGTGTTTTAGAAGACAGATGTCCCGGCGCATCGGCAGGACATGGACTGGGTGCTGGGTAGTAGCACCTGCCAATCAAATTGCTTTTCCGGTGAGCCTACTTTGCCCAAGCTCTTAGAGTACAGTTTCCAATCTGACTTTCATGTTTCAGGCTGAAGTTTCAAGGACGCATCTGGACAAAATATGCTTTCCATATAGGCCAACAATTTATTTATTTATTGCTTATGACATTGTACTTGGCAGCTAGGAAGACATAAAACAATTTGAACCATTCTGCAGAAAACGGGTGCAGGGCTGTCCCCAGAGACCCCGATGGAAGATAATGAGGGCCAATGGAATGGTGCAGATCTTTCTATAATTGACAGGCAGAGCTTTGAGAGGCAAGGCCAGCAGTTGGCATTCATGCCAGGATCTCCCATATCTTTCTGCTCTGGCTCCTGCTTTGGCACAGAGAGGAGACCAGAGACATATGCTGGAAGCCTCGTCTGATGGTTCAGATTGAAGCCAGTGTGAGGACCTTTGCCATCTGCCTTTCCTGCCAGGGTGCAGGGAGGTTTCGAAAACTCATAATGAAGGGCTGATTTCGCTTCCCTCCGCCTTTCCCCTGACACCAAAGGAGCCCTTCTCCTGGCCTACCCTCTCCTCCCAGAACAGAGCTCAGCCAGTGACTGACAGGAGAGGAGAGGGTGTGTACCCCAGCTCCTCACTCTTCTGATGGTTGAGGCTTACTTAGGCTGACACGCCACAAGTCCGCTGGAACTTTCCAGCAGGCCTGTCTGCAGGTGTCAGCCACCTACAGTTAGGATTTGACAGCTCCACTCCATTGCTTGCCTTTTCCTTCCTGTCCTATTTCCTCACTGCCAATCTGATGCTTCCTGGGCCACACTTCCCCACCGTGTCTGTGTCATACCTGTGTCACAGGACCTCTTACGCAGGCCCCGTTCAGACACTTCCTACCACAGTCCTAGCCAGTTTTTAAGGCACAGGCTGAAAATTAAAGTCCTATGGTTGTTCCTGGCATATAGGTCCACGGGCCTGCACAGGGTTTAAGGTAATTCAAATCAGTGTACTTCTGTTTTTTTTGGTTTTTTTTTTTAAAGGAAAATTTAACAAGTTAATCTAAATCTTGGCTTGTATTGAAACAAACAAACAAGAAAGGATGTAGCTATAATTCTACTGGGCATGCATTTCCTTATGACCTGGGTGGAGATTCTTGTAAGACTTCTTTAGCCAGGCCTTAAAGGTGAACCTATCCTCCCAGTGATGCTTCTGTCAATGGGCATTTTTACTCAACTCTTGAGGCTCCCTAGGGGAGCCACCTCAGCTGTGAAACCAGGTGGTCTTTCTCTGCAAGAGTCTGCTTTGTTGAGGGCCAAAGGTGCTGCATGGAACAAGACATCAACTGTATACAGAAAAAACACGAACAGAGGAATGGCCGTGGCCAGGGCTACCAGAATGCCAGTCATGAAAAACCTGCTCACAGCTGGCAAGTCTATGTCAGGTGGCTGGCTAAGCCCTCCCCTTCTCTGTTTGGTCCTCACAGACGATCTACAAGGTAGTGTCTACTATTATCCGTATGTTTTACATGAGAAACTTCAACTTTAGAAAGCTGTAAAACATGTTCAACCTACATGTAAAGATGGAGCTAGGACTTTAATTCCTGTTCCTATAACTCTAGCATGCAGGTTGTTCTTTTTCTACATGATGTGGCTCAGCTCCTTTATCAAGGGCCTTGACGAGTTCAGACACCATGACATCTTCATCCAAGCCTGACCCTGAGTCTGAGGGGTTCTAAAGGTGGACTTACCAAAAAGCAAATGAGAAATCCATCTTCAAAAGGGCAAGATCTCATCAGTTAACAATGCAAACCAGAGGTCCCTGAGATTATTTCACCGGGACAACTGTAACAGATATATGGACCCAAGCATTTGACAGCTTTGGACCAACCCAGTCTTCCCTTGTGGGAACTTTCAGGGAAGCACAGTTAGACTGTGGAAACCAGTTTCATTTACAATGGCTTTGGGCCATGCAAAAGTGGGAAAGAGGATGCATGGCCAGTACAGTCTTATGAGTGAAGGCTTAAAAATTTGCAGAGCACAAATAGTACAGCCTGTGATGAAAAGAAGCTTGGCATGGTCCAAAAATCGGAGATGCTGGCCAGAGGAGTCATTTGAAGGCACTGGACTAAGGCTCACTGCACTAATTCACAATAGGATGGCAGCTTTCAGGAAGTAAAAGCTGCATGCTGTGCCTCTGCTTTCCACTCATCCCCCTGCAGGGACCGTCTGGGTGCTGGGAAAGGCCCTGGAATAGTGCTACCACGCGTATCTCCCAGAAGCCCCTCTCCACTCCTTATTCTTTGCTCCCCTAGTAGAATGACAATTCTGACACATTTGCTCCTTTCTTGTCTCTATCTCCAGGTCACTCCACCTTGCCATTCTAGCTCTTTAGGGACACTCAATAAATCCCTATTCTAGTCCATTCAGCTGTGCTTTGATGGCTATGATGTCATCACTCTTATTTTCACATCCTTGGCGCGTATGCGTGTGTGTGCATACATGCACGTGTGTGTGTGTGCATACATGCACGTGTGTGTGTGCATGCATGCACGTGTGTGTGTGTGTGTGCGCTTGTGTTAATCTCATCTGCCCTGACTACACAAAGCATTTCCTTTCTGTCTTTCTGAAAAGACTACGAGTTACCTGAGAGACAGAGGCAAGACAGTAAGCCAGTAAGGATACTTTACGAACATGGTACATCATAGATTACAGCCTACCCCAATTGCTATTATTATTAACCTGTGTCATTATTTCATGATTATTTAATTCATTAAATCTCTACGTCAAAGTTTCCTTCTCTGATAAAGGCAGATAGTTACTCTAACACAAAGATTTGTTCAGAGTCATATGAAATAATTTGTCTAAAGTGCTAAGGAACATCAAAATAGGGGAAATGCCCCTCGAATAAAATCATATTTATTATCATTACTGCTATGACTACACCAGACCTTACATTTTCTGTTGTTCTGAGGTGTGTCTTCCACCACACATTTCAGCAAACACTTGATAAACCATCTTGAACTAGGACTTAATAATGAATGCAGTGCTATGTATGTTTCTAGAGCCCAACTGGATAATGGTAAAAGGTATTAAATTGGCTTCTGTAGCTACATCACTGAGAAGCAGGCTAACCTGTGCTATGAAAGAATTCAGGATCTCAGATGATGTCTCTTGAAATCTCTATCTGCCTGTAATTACCCTTGTCTACTTCCCTCTTCTTTTGTCTTGACCTTCAGGCAGAGTTCTCTTCCTGATGTGGCCTGGCAGCCTGTGACATTCCATAATTTCCCGTCTTGTCTTCCAGTTCCAAAGAATGTCTAAGAATTACAACTTAGTGGTCAAGCTATGTCATTGATCTAAACATGATGATCCCAATACGAACAACTTTCTCAGAAGGAGCAGACCTGGAGAAAGCAGACTCCGACTGGGTAACTTGAGCCAGCAACACAGAACTGGCTGCAGGATAAACTCCAGACTTGCAGAGACCAACCAGCACCTCTTAAAGAAAGTCCATCTGCCAGTATCAGAAGAGACAGAGAAAAAACTCAGGGGCAAGTCAAAGCAGAGGACAGCTGTATAACACTATTACACATTGCATGCATTTTGTTCACAGGCTCATGAACCCCTGCACCCTCACACTAAGTCACAAGAGGTTAGGGGATCACCTGAGCGCCTTTCACCTGTCAGTACGTGATGAAGCTTAGCTATGGGGTTATGGTAGCCACAGGTGTGCAACCATGCAAGGGCCACCAGGCTCGCTGACGTGCGGACTCAAGCTGACTGGCAGCCCTGTTGTGACATATCAAGCCAAGAGTCAGGACACCTGTTAAGACATCATCATGCCTCTGGTCTCATAGGACAGACAGGTTACAGCTGTCCTGGGCCTTTCAGAGGCTCGCAAAACACCTTGCACCTGTCACCCTCTGGAGGCAAGCCACCTTCTCCAAAGAAAACAAGCACAAGGAAAACACACATTTGAAACAGTATCTTTTCCTGTTTCTGGGAGGATTTGGGCTTTGTTTTCTCAAAAGCTTTTGTTCTTCTGTCATCATATTCAAAACAACCCAGAGGAGGAACCTGTTCTGAAATCCCTGAGACACCACTTACAGGGCTGCCTCTAGCCTAGAAGGAAGACCAGTTCGTTGGCCCATGCTGTGACTCTCCTCCTTCTGGTTCTTCTTCTGCTACGCACGCACGCACTCTGGCTGTCTTTCCCAGCACTGATACAATGGACTCTATCCATCACCTCCACTGCGCTGTCTCCTCCATCTCTATCTGTGCTAGCACTTCCACATCACATGGACCCTGAATCTCCCTGCTGGAGGAAGCTCTGAGCACAGGCTTTAGATACATGCCTGCACTCAGTGTTACTCTGCACATTCCCCTACGTAGAAACTCTTTCTCTTCTAGTGGAGCACTTTTCTGCTATTCATCCTCAGAGCAACTGGCAACATCTTCAGAATTCTGGCTGCTACCCTGTACTCATGAGTTTAAAAATGGAATCAAAACCATGTCAACACGACAGACACATTATAGGCCTGGTTTTTGTTATTTCTGAAGTGGACAGGAGTTTAGCTTGGAGCCTTTTGCAAGTTGTTTGTTTTCTTTGGCCTTGGCCATTCTGCCTCTTTGTGTTCTATGGTCTAGATATGCTCATGGACATTCATATGCTCTCATATATGTCACACACATATATACATACACACACATATATATTCCATATATATCACAACATTCTTCCCTACCTTCTACGCACCTGACCAATACTTATTTCCCTTCTAACTCCCAGTTCAGGGGTCTAATTCTGGCATCCAGATGCCCTCCACACTGATCTGCAGCTGTCAGCTTTTCTAGCCTTCCTTCACTCGCTTGGAGGCTCTCTGGATAAAGAGCTCAGTTTGCTCATCACCACATACTCAGCTTCCAGGGCAAACTCTGGCATAGTTCAAAATCCCAGTTCATGTGTTTTATGTGTTCAAATGCATGGATGAATGAGGACAAGGAGGTGCATGTCACATGCTTAGACCTTCCCTGAATGAATCTAAGACCACACACTTCTAAGGACACCGAGGATGCATCAGTACAGCAAAGTCCTCCCTCCTGTGATAAAATGATGGTAATGTTGGGCAATTATTTCACTTGACTTTCCTTTTGGCTCCTGATACTACGTCCAAGGTGTAAACATGTCTCCATGACAGCTTTCGCCCACGGAATTGAGCCATTGGTGTGAGGAAGGCACAATCTAGAGCTGAAGGGACCCCTCCCCTCTCTAGAGCTGAAGGGGACCCCCCATCCCCGCAAGGAATTGAGAAGAAATGTGTGTGTGCACAATCTTCAACTTGAAGAGCCTGGGGAAGGAAGTTGGAAGCCTCCGGTTTCACTGACCACATCTAACTGACCTTTTGTCCTGCTTGCTCAGAATCTGATGGTAGAATATTCCAAGGGCATTAAAACAAGGTTGAAGGCTTTATGTGACGAAAGGCATTCTTGATGGTGAGTGTCTGCAATCATTTAACGTATGGAAAGACAGTAGTTTCATATTTATTGGAGTGGTGTAGTGTATTCATGCCTGTAATTCTGAGTGCTATGCCCTACAGACACAAGCTTGAGTCACAGTCCTGTCACTTGCCCTCTGCCCAAGGTCCTCACATCTTTGAGCCTAACAACCCTTACTAGCTAAAATAATGATGATGATGATGATGATGATGATGATGATGATGATAAGAAGCATCAGTTCTTGTAAGGTGCAGAAACATCTACTCCTGCCCCTACCATGCTGGACACACTTAGACACATTGCTTCACAGCACAACACCAGCCTTCCTTGCTTCAGTTGCTCGAGGGAGGGGGAAATGTGCCAGCTTAACCCATTTCTGCTCTGCCCAACACTAAGATGCTCTAAGATGCTAGGCCAGCCTTTGCTGTTGCTGCCATAAAAATTACCACATATTTAAGAATTCTTTTCTAAAAGAAAAGAATTGACTCAAAAATACAATGCACAATACATGGTTGGTTTTTCATTTCTAGAGTTGGCTTATCTGGGAACTTTTAAAAGTAGTTTTTGTGTTTTTTTCCCTCAAGAAGAATGAGACTATCTCC
The DNA here is from genome assembly GCA_001685095.1 of Ellobius talpinus. Lineage (NCBI taxonomy): Eukaryota > Metazoa > Chordata > Mammalia > Rodentia > Cricetidae > Ellobius > Ellobius talpinus. The sequence goes on along the minus strand of LOJH01000279.1, from coordinate 36,232 downwards.
TTTCCTTGGGAGACTGAAACTCAGTTTAATGTGAAGAGTTTTTTTTCTACCTATCAGAGAAATTCTCTTTATTCTTTTCTTTTCTACCTTTTGTTCAATGAAGTCCATACCATCTCAAGACAATTAATTATTTTAAATGTAAAGTTTTAAAGTTTTTATCTATAAAGTTTGATTCCAGACTTGAAAGTGTCAGCCAGTGGGGTCTAAACATGGTGGGTGGGCATGTGGATACCAAGTCAATCTCAACAGGATAGCGTGGGCTGAGAACCTTGAGACTCCGATTAGAATGCATCTTCTAACTGGCAAAGAACCCTGTTCTCCCCAGTTTATTAGATCCATCTCACGTGGAAAATTAAAATCCTGGGTCTCTATTATATATCTGAAAATATTCTATATTTGCAAATATACACAAAACGTGCACACTCAAGTGCTTACTCCAGTCTTAACTGTCATATAAAGAAAAGCAGTTTCAGCTGGGCAGTGGTGGCTCACACCTTTAATCCCAGCACCCAGGAAGCAGAGGAACATGGATCTCTGCGTGTTTGAGGCCAGCCTGGTCTACTGGTCTACAAAGTGAGTTCCAGGACAGCCAGAGAAACCTTGTCTTAAAAAAAAAAGAAAGAACAGCAACTTAAATATTTAGTAACTGTTAACAGCGAAGTTAGCTTTGCCAGGAGGAGTCTTTATTATAACAAAAGTACTTATTGTGACCACTAGAAAACAATGAGGTAGGTCCAAGCTCTCTGAAGTAGAAAGTTTGCACAGAGGAACCGTGAGGAGAGAAATGCCAATCATCAGGACCTGCCCATACAGAGCAGTCCATGCTACATCCACACATGCTGTGCATACGCTGTAGATACACACAAAGGGACAGGGCAGATCTCAGGGGCCCATTGCTGCTAAGGAGAAGCATGAAATCACTTCAGGCAGCCCTGGAGCTGAGTCCTGGCCAGAGAGGCAGAGGAGGGACACCACCCTTTACACTCACAATAGGTACTCAACACATACTGAAAGAATAAGGGAACTGGTGTTGTTCAAGATGGGAAAATGTGACACCCCCACCCCTGCAGCCAATTAAATCAAAATTCTGATTTATCCTGGTATAGACAAGACTCAACCCAATCTCTATCTTGAACGGCAGGAAGGAAATGCTTTTCGTTATCGAATGCAGGCAAGGAAGATGTGGAATGTAGGCAACCTGCCTGTATTTTAAAAGAGAAGGAGACACAGCGGGCTCTGAAAAGCCAGATCCTCCAAGCCAGATCTGCACCATGTGTAGCACTCTGGGATCTGACTCTTATGCTGAATGTGGCAGAAGGGCTCAGAAGAGCTGGGTTTCTGCCAGAGCTGTCCCTTTGGCAGAGGAAGTCAAGAGTTGGGGTAAGTTCAGGCTCGGCTGCCTTCCCGCTTCAACCTTCAGGCCATCTAGAAGTGCTGTTCTGGTGGCCCTGGCTTCTCAAGGGAGTTGGAATATGTCTTCCTCTTCAAAGACAAAGAGCCTTGGCTTTGAATGTCAAATGTCAGTGTAAACTAAGCCCCCAGCAGTCCCTGCGGATCACCTGTCAGGGGCCCAGGCTACAAGAAGGCTATGGCGGCCTCTTCCTTTTAGAGGCAGAACAGAAGGCAGTCTATGACAAAATGCTCTCAGCACTTAAGTATTATTTTTGAGTTCTTAAATGAGTTTTACATTTGGAGGCGTAACTTTCACTGTGGATTTACCAATTCAAAGTGTGGCTAAGTAAATACAGCAAACAGAAGCACCCCAGTGACCCCCGGCATTTTAACACTAAGAAAACAAGGAACCTATTTCTGAAGATAGCGACTTGCTCTTAGCTGCTATTGCATTGTTTCTGTCTATGGCAAGTTCCATCTTGCAGTGACTAGCCTGTGACCATAAGGGGCTTCTAAATTGTCTCAGATGTTCCTCCTCAGCTAGCCTGGCCTCGCCTGTTCACCAGACCTTCATGGTTTTCTGATATACACTCTTGCCGTTCAAAGCATGGGCCTCACGCCCGCAGCAGGCATGCCTCCCGGGAGTAGAGTTGCCAGAAAAGTTCAGGACACACAAAATCTAACTAGCTGGGCAGCCTTTCTACAGTTCCCTCCTCTTTCTTTCTCTCAGAATCTGGCAACTCTACCTGGGAGCTTGTCAGAAACACAGACCATCAGGCTCCACCTCGCCCCCAGGGGAATCGGAATCTACATTTAACAAGATTACGGGTGGTTGTAAAAATCTTTTTGAGTCTACTTGATTCCTACAATTTTAACCTTTTGTGCTCAGCTGCTAAATTTTGATCTCACTTGTCACAAAGAACATGTCACATGTCGACATGTTCAGTTGGTGTGCATGCTCCTTCACCAGAAACTCACAATGTATTCTATATGTAAACCTGCATTTGTCTCAACCTGGGCACACAAGGAACCCCCACTTTCAACCCCCATGAGTCAGAACTGGTCCTGAGCTGAGAATCCCCATCACTACCAGGGAGCCGCCAGACTGTGTTAATTGCTTTCTGGGTGGTGGGGAAGGGGGCGGGGCCAGCATCTTGCCTTTGATCAGGAGGGAGAAGGAATGGTTTTACTTACATCCGGCTTTGTCTCTGCATAGGCCCAGAGTCCAAGATCCATTTCAAGTTCCCCTTTTCTAACTGGTTTTCTGTTACTGCATACATACCTCTACCCAGGGCTTGGGGATGTGGGAAGCAAATGCGCTTTGTGGTACACCCACATGACAGGCTTCAAAATGGAAACAATATTTAAGTTAAACCTGGAAGATCAAGTTTGCTCAAATCTCACAACATAGGGATCTTTTGAAAACTTTAGCAGCAGGTCCCTGTTTGATGGAGAGAGGCAAGTCTAGATGGAAAAATGAGGTCCTGTTAGCAGATGCCAAACCCTCTCGCGGCTGGCACTATCCCACTTGGTTAATACTGGGAATAATAACAATACACCTAGGCAGAGCTTGGAGAGTTTCAAGGTGACTTTATAGCCACATTCATCAGGAGAGAGGTGAAACTGTGGAGCAAAGACACAGGCAGGATTCTATAGGAAGATGAAGATGGAGCCCAGGATGATGGACCACAAACTAAAGAACCACAGAGGAGATTACCCACAAGCCTCCAGACACTAGGGGCACACAACGGAGACACCCTCTTAGCACTAGGAGGGTACCACTCTGTCCATATCATGATCAAAGTCTGTGGTACTTTGCTGTGGCAGCCATGGGAAGGAAAGATGCTAGGGGGAGGTTGTCATTGTGGTAAGAAAGCTAACAATGCTTCTTGCTGCTCCTCACTGACCATAGATCTCCTGATTCCATCAGGACTCAAAACGATTAACTCTGGCTGACAGGACCCCAAGGGCGAGAACACAGAGACTGGAAGCTCTTCCAAGCTGAACTGCTCTGCTAAGCTCTCACAGAAACACATGGCCACACTGGGTTTATACCTGAGCAGCCTGAGTCCAGACCCAATTTTCAGAGTCACTTAGTAAAACGGCTTTCGGCCCAGTGGACAGGACAAGTGATAAAAATCTATCGAATACTTTCTATAATATGTCAGGGATTTGACAACTCCCACCACCACAGTAAGGTAGAAAATAACATGTGTTTATATTGCGTAGAAGAAGAAACAAACATTTAGATTGAAAATATGGCCCGGGCTCTGAGAGCAGCTAGTGGTGGAGTGGGGTTTAAATCAGGCCTGTGAACTCTAGGAACACCTCAGTCACTGTAGGGACACGAGCTGGGATCTGCTGTACTCTTGTTTAAGAATATCACCCCACTCTCTGCTCCACCACCCAACAATACGCCCTGACTAGGATTCCATACACCATGCCCTAATGTGCACACTGTATCCACTGTGTTCAGAAAGTGCCAGCCCCCACGGAAGCTGTGCTTCCTCTGAACAATGAAGAAGTTGGTTTCCCCCTGGAAAGCCTACGAGGAGGCTTCAGTTTGTGGACCAAAGCTCAATAATTGTCTAAATGAATTCTAAGAATTCTTCCAGGCCATGCTTCTACGTGTAGGTATGAGATTCTCAACTGGGGGTTGGGGGTGGGGGTGGGGGTGACTGGCTGCATGAGGACATTTAGCCATCTTTGAAATCAGTTCTGGTTGTTACATTGGGGGATAGGAATGTTACTAGGATCCAGGAGCTAGAGGCCCAAGGATGCTCTTTCATATCCCACAATACACTGTGTGTAAGACCAAGACCTCCCTAGTCCTGACTGTTAGTAGGACAAAGGTTGAGAAACCTGGGATACTGCATTCCAGGGTCCAACTGCCCATTTGCAGAGACCAGCACTACTGTTCACTGTCTGCATGAACTCCCCAGGGGCTAGTTATCTTGAAAATGAACTGCTATGAGGGCCACCTCATGGGTTTGTTGGGGACAATAAGGTAGTACATGAAAAAGTGCTAAGCTGTGCAGCAGTGCGGTGGCTCAGTAAAACGGCCCTGATCCCCAAAGCTGGAGGTTAAGCACCAGGCTACGGGGCTTCAGAAGCTGTGGCTTGGTGTAATTCGGTTATTTTAGCAAGGGCAGGGGATTTCAGAATTAAGAATGGGAATCTCAGATAAGAATGGTTGATCCAGGCACTTACCATGTCTGTGCATACACAGTAGGGTTCAGCATAGAGAAAACTCTTGATTTAACTGAAGGCATATGTAATAAATAATTTATGTGGCCCTCTCTAAAATCATTCAGAGGATCCAGCAGTTATCTTTGCAATATTTTTAAAGGTTTCTATGTATCAATACAGCTAGCATGTTGCTTTTATGACACAGCAACCATCTTATATGGTTTAAAGGATTTAATTCACAAAACAACTTCATTAAATGGATACTAGCTCCCCTCTTTTTTAATTAAGGAAAACTAGTTCTAAACTACTTGGGCCTAAGATTACTGAAGGCTTTTCTAAAGTCTTCATTCAGTGGTCCTGGTTTTCCTACTATATGTTAACTATCATCTTCCTTTACATGTTACAATCTTTTCCACAAGTAGGGGAGTTTTAAGAACCTAACAAAAGCTTTTGTCAGTGTAGTGCTTTGAACAGGCATCCCCCCAACATAAGACACATGTGTTTGACTGTTTAGCCTACAGAGAGTGGCACTATAAGAGGCATGGCCTTGTTGGAGGAAGTATGTCACTGTGGGGGCAGGCTTTGAGGTCTCATATGCTGAAGTTACATCCAGCGTGGGGCACAGCTCATTTCCTGTCACCTGAGGATCAAGATGTAGAACTCTCAGCTCCTTCTCCAGAACTTTGCTTTTTGCCATGATGATAATAGACTAAACCTCTGAAACCTTCAGCCAGTCTCAATTAAATGCTTTCCTTTGTAAGAGTTCCCGTGGTCATGGGTCTCTTCACAGCAACAGAAACCCTAACTAAGACAGTCGGTTAGGTTAGATGGAGTACTTAACAGGTCATTTAACATATAATATATTATGTGTATTATATAAGATATACAATGCACAATTACTTATATGTAAACATATATCTCATGTTTTGATTTTCCAAGCACAAGTCAACTGATTCATATAAGTCAGTTGATGCGCAAACTCTTAGAAATTCAACTATTTGGGGACAGACTTCGCATGGGGTATAGGAGCTGTGTCTACATCACACCACCTCTAGGAAGGCTCCCAATGGTCACACAGTGATGAAGATGAGGCAGGAAGTAGGATGGTAAATGCTATAACTAAGTTCCAGACAGGCTTCTCTACCTCCATAGAAGCCTTACTTAACCTCTTCTCCTCAACTCAAAGCAAGAGAAGGGTTACACGCTGTGACCCAAGAAAAGGAAGTACAGGTTTGTGTGGACATCTGTCCCTGCATTCATCCTGACTCTTGCTCCATGTTTGTGAATCTCACAGGACTCTGGTGGGCTTTGCTAGCTGGCTACTATCCCACATACCAACACATACCAACAGGAAGTCACTTTCCTGTTCTTCCTTCTACTTCATCGGTATCTTGCCCTTTTCCTCCAGTCCTGGTATTCAAGTCACACCATACATCTCTCTGTCAGCTGCTGGAACTGTTCATACTAATTGGTATCTAAACACACTTGATGTTAGGTTATTCAGTGTGAAGTTGCCTGATATTAAACTGGATGGCTTTAAATTCTTATGATCAGATCCTTAGATTGACAGATAATTAAGAATACTTATTGTACCAGTCAAGGTAGTACCTGCTGATAATTTCAGCACCTGAGAGTCAGAGACAGAAAGATCAGAAGTTCAAATTTAGCCTGGGATTTATAAATAAAAGGGTATTCTGGGATACATGAGACCTTGTCTCAAAGAAATAAAGAAACAAAGAAAGTAAGGAAGGGAGGGGAAAAGGAAGGTCAATAAAATAAAATTAATTTTTTGGGTAAAGTTTTCAAAAGAAGGGACTTTGCTTAGTTTCTATTGAACTGCACATAGTAGGTACTCAACAAATACTGGTTGAACTAATTATTAAACAGATGAGGCCTTAGTTAAGCCTCATCTATTGTGGTATGTGACTCCCCCCCAGTGTCATCTTTCATTTCTTTTCAAATCATCTGAATAATTTGTAGGCAGGGGCACAAGAGCTTAGCCTTTAATCTCATCAACAAAGGACCTTCCAAAGAAGGGACATTCTTTTGGCGGTCGTTGTTGGCATTTCAGATATAATTACATTTTTCACCCTAAAATTTTCCAATGAGATTAAGACTTACATTCAAAGTCTCCTTAACTCTCTCTCAGAAGTCTGCACCAGGAGCTCTATCCACTTTCACACCGTTTCTGAGGGAAGCCAGCTGCTGGCAGCCATGAAAGACAAAGCACAAAGGCCTGTCATCTACCAGAGCAAGGCCCGTGCGCACAGTTCCTTGGAGCCTCTCTGAGACTGCATCACCACCAGCAAGTGTGTACACGCTTTTCTTCAGGCAAACGAGACACAACCCAGTCTTTCTCAACACGCTGTCTCCAACATTTCCTGTTTCTACTTAAGCGCAGTGGTGAAAAACCACACAGACATCTAGGAAATGCTTTAGCATTCTCTTTGCACTTGGCTGGGTTTATGGTACGTGGCAGAACTTTTCCTGACTTCAAAATATGGTGGTCTTTCTCAAATGGCTGGAGATTCTAAGCCTCTTCACTAACTGAACTGCAACAGGCCACTGGTGGTACCAATTTACTGTGACTGCCTAGGCATAGAGTTGGGAACCTGTGAGGATACAGTTTTTGTGGCCTACACCACTTGTTCACTCCTGCGAGAATTAGTTGTAACCCATTCTCAGCATGGAGATCCCCAGAAGGTGGTCTCCATTTGTCCGTTAGGCAAAATGCGTCACTCTGGAGTGGTGTCAAGAGGTAGATGAGTGCTTCTCTCAACCTAGCCTAAGAGATGGGAAGAAAGACATCCAGAATTTTCTCCCACCCCACAGACACTTGACTGGTACTTCTAGACACTGTACTAGCTTCTGGTGCTTCCAATCCTTTCCCCTTTTCAGACTCTGCATTCCAAGAAGTGAAAAAGAATTCTTTCCTGTGCCAATTATTCTGAGGGCCTGGGAGCCTGAATGGCATTGGAGACTGGCAATGGGAAGACTATGGCCGTGCCCTTCCCTTCTCAGGAGAAAGCAAGCTGTTACCATCCTCAGACGTAAAAGACCGGGAAGGATTTCTTATGCCCAGCTCCACAAGGCAAGGAGACTCCCTTTCTAATGGCAGCTGTCGGAAATCAAGATTCACACGAGGCAGTAACTAGGTGATCATCAGGTCTATTAATTAAACTATAAGCTGATTCAAGGCCGCCACAGCCCATCTCAAGTACAGCGGGTATAATGATGCCTCCAAACATTGCCATTAGCAGATCGACTGGGCAGTGGTGTTTCTCTATGCTCCTGTATGCCTAGAGGGACCCAGAGTGCCAGCCTCAGTCAGCCTACCTGAGCCTGCCTGGACCCCCGGGCTGCCTGATAGCTGAACAGGTATCAACGTTCTGAAGAGATGCCAGTTCATCCATGTGGAGAGAGGCGTGTGGCAGTAATCCCGTCTGGAACTCCATCATAGAAACTCTCTGATGTACAATGTATAAAAATTTTCTACAATGTGCAAAACAGTCATCAACGGTAAAAATGAATGGGGGCTGGAGGAAGTGCAAGCTGCTCAGAGAAGGGGGCCATTGTAACTTTTAGTCCTGACCTCGGCCCTGGGGTTTCCTTTCGACTAAATTCATGAAGATGCCTTTAACCACAAATGACACTTCCTCTTAATTCTGGGTCTAACAAGTTCACTAGGTTCATTGAGAGAAATGACCTTTTCTCCCAGAGAGTATAACAACCTGTCCTCTACATCAGCGCTTCTCAACCTGTAGGTAGCCTCTTTGGGGTCGAACGACCCTTTCACAGGGGTCACCTAAGATCATATAAAAACATGGATGTTTATGTTATGATTCATAACAGTAGCAAAATTACAGTTATGAAGTAGCAACAAAAATAATTTTAAGGTTGGAGGGGTCACCACAACATGAGGAACTCTATTAAAGGGTCACAGCATTAGGAAGGTTGAGAACCAGTGGTCTATATCCTTCCAAGATATCAGTTAAATCTAGTTTCTGGATGGTTTGACACATTCACTCAGACAGAGGTCCTAAGGACATATCTGGGGACATGCAGAATCTACAGTTGACCTGTGACCACCAACCAACACATTCCCAAGGAGGGCCTGACTTAGGAGCATGCACTGTATGGTGTCAAACAAGGCAGGGCAGCTCTAGGGTCATAGGAACCTTCATGAAGGGTGAAAGGATTAGAAGGGTACCTCCTACAGAGTCTTTTCAATGATCTTTGTCACCTTGAGAACAGTCCTGAGAGCAGCAATAAGATAAATGTGGTCCAGGGTTCACAGAACAGGATCCCTGTAGAGAGATGGGGCCTGAAACCCATAAAGATGAGCCACTTGGTCTGAGGCCCAGTTCAAGAGAAGCTCTTAGCTGCTGTATGCCATTGTTCTTCCCATTAACTCTGTATTTCCTGATAAACCAAGGTAGGGGAATATATATTCCCATCTCAGTGTCTTAGACAAACAGATCCATGGGGAAAGCTAAATGGGGATGGAGGTTGCTCAATCGAGAACACCTGGCAAGGGAGAGCCCTTGAAGTAGAAGCCACTCTTGTTGGTGTACCGGGGGAGCATGTGTTCTTGTTATGGGCATTGTTTGGCTGTCTCTTGTTGGTGTACCCAGGGAGCCTGCGTTCTTGTGGGCGCTGTTTGGCTGTTTCTTGTTGGTAGACCCAGGGAGCACTTGTTCTTGGCTGTCTCATTTGCTGGAGCTTTTATAGATGTTTGGAAAGAGTTGAGGCTAAACCGAGAAGAAAACTGTGCTCCAGCCTGTGACAATGCCCATTAATTAGATGGCCGCATGGCTGACATCCGGGAAGTACCTAAGAGCAGTGGCTAAGGATGGGAACAAGAGCTGGTACCTTGTCATGTCGATGAGTATTCCAAGAGGAATCCTGGGGACTCACTGAAAATACCACACATTGGAATGTGTGGTCAACACACTCTAATGCTGATGCTGTGGGGGAGCTCAGATCCACAAGCAGGGCAGAATGAAGGCCTGTCTTATTGAGGGCCTGGGTTCTGTAAACTCCTCATCTTTCTGGGAAACAGCATGTATAATGTATGAGATCCTAATCATAAGACAGAAGCTATAGGGGAGGGTTGTCATGAATGGTCACGTCGATTGTTCTGGTACCTACCAACACAGTAAGGGCTCACTGACCCTGTCATCTCTCTGCACTCACTGATCCATAGTACACTTGTAGGCTGGGCTTCCCAATGTGTGAAACTTTTTTCTCTCTTGGAATTCAGTATTTCATATTCCACCTACTCATACCTGCATCTCTGATTAATTTCAACAGATGTGAGCATCTGGATTCCCCCAAGAGTTGCCCCCCTCCACATTCCTACCCTTCTTTGGGCCATTTGCATGACTTTTCTAACCTCATGGTGTTCCCAACTCCTCCCAAATTGGTGTCATCTGTGGTCTTCCTTCGTTTGTTCTTTTATCATCTTTACAGATTATTAATAAAGAAGTTAAACAAGACCAGACCACCACCACACTCTGAGGCAAATGACAAGAGGGTGGGAAGGCCAGAGAGCTCTGTTTACCAGCCTTGGCAGAGGAAGGATATAGTGTAGAGCCACACAACTCTGCTAGTAGCATGCCAAGGCTAGCCCATGTCACTATCAACACTGTGCTAGCAGCATGCCAAGGCTAGCCCATGTCACTATCAACACTGTGCTAGCAGCATGCCAAGGCTAGCCCACGTCACTATCAACACTGTGCTAGCAGCATGCCAAGGCTAGCCCATGCCACTATCAACACTGTGCTAGCAGCATGCCAAGGCTAGCCCATGTCACTATCAATACTGTGCTAGCAGAATCCCAAGGCTAGCCCATGTCACTATCAACACTGTGCTAGCAGCATCCCAAGGCTATCCCATGTCACTATCAACACTGTGCTAGCAGTATGCCAAGGCTAGCCCATGCCACTATCAACACTGTGCTAGCAGCGTCCCAAGGCTAGCCCATGTCACTATCAACACTGTGCGAGCAGCCTCTCAGGGCTAGCCCATGGCCACTATTAGTTTTTAACTTCTTAGCCATGTTCCAGTTTCCATGTTCTGAGAGTGTGGTCATATCTAAGTCAGCATTCATACGTAACTGTGCCAGTCAATGCTGATGAGTTCCAGAAAAGCCACAGCACGAGTGTTCCGGCTTCTCGATCCTGCTGGAGATCTACATCAGCCCCAAGTGACTGGAGTACGGGGAGAGCTGGATTGAGACGTCAGGCCCTTTGCGCCCTTCCAGCTCACCCAGGTGCAACTGTTCATTACATATGCACTGGCTTTCCGTGTTACTCATTAGGTTCTCCTTTACCTGAAAGAAACCCTCTGTTAAAAGCATGGACAAACACAAAATGCTTTGGAAAAACTCAAGTTTATCAGTGACAGAACCAAGTAAGAAAAACAAAAGATAATTGGGAAGGGTGTGCTTTGGGGATCACATGCCTGCCTGTAAACACAGAAGAAGCCCATGCTCATCTGTGCTCACGAGAATTGATGTCCCATACTCATTCTTTACCTTGGTCTCACCGACCCAATTCACGAGCCCCATAGAGTCAGGTACTCTCCTTAGCTGGCAGAGTGAGGAATGCTAAGGCATTGTACCCAGCTCAACTTACCACAGCCCTGTGAGCTGTGTGGAACAGCCATCAAAAGAGGAAACAGAAAGCCAGACCACTATGGCGCCTACATAGGTCACCCAACCTAGTCCAGCAGAGCTGGGTCTAGGCCCAGGCCTACCTACATCCAGAAATCATACTAGCTAGAGATGAGTGGCTCTTCCTTGGACCTCTGAATGTCCCCTGGGGATCATGGGTGCTCTTCTAGAGGAATATGTCCGCACCCACCCAGATACCCGCTAACCACAGCACACAGACTCTGCAGGGTTCCTGACACACATGTAAAGGCTGTGAACAATCCCCAATCCTTTCAGGACAGAAACTGCACTTTTCCCTCTACCTGTCTCCTTTACTGAAATGAAAATTTTTACCCAATAAAGCATGGACTACAAAGATCGTGGATAGGATATTCAAGTTCTAGCCCTTAACAGTAGCTTTACTGTCTACTCAGATAGAAGATAATAATGTATCCAGAGGAATCACTAACAGAGAGATAGTAGCAATGGGGACAGAAACGAAGCTTAAAACCACCTCACTCAGCTCAGGAACTGATTTTGCAACTGGAAGCAGAGACATCATCATGCCTATTCTGAAACATCTCAAAATTGTTTCTGGTTGTTTCTCATTCTGGGTCCTGAAGGGGTCCTGAAGAGAGAGCTGAAATCCACTTCTTGCAGGGCAGTATCAGCAACTCTTATGTTTCAGATGGGAAGCGAAGCACCAGAGACAGCCAGAGCCTGCAAGCCACGCTGGACTGTTGGAGTCCTGGCTCTCTCGGGAGAATCTGCAGGTGATAGCGCCATTGTTCTTCCCTCTCCAGGGACTTGTTGGCCTCCTATAGCCTCAGGGGCTCTATTTTTCCACAGAACACCCTCTTCACACACACCTCCTCATTCCTCTATTCATTATTTATCATTATTGCTATTATGATTTTGGGTGATGCTGGAGAAGAGCATAGGGCCTTGTGCAAGGTAGCGTGCACACTATCATTGAGCTATAACCCGGGTGTCCTTATTTGTAGTTTTTATTTTGAATAGAGGGCTCACTAAGTTGCCCAGGATGATGTTGAACTAGTATCCTCCTTTCTTAGCATCCCAAGTAGATTAGATTGTCAGCCTGTGCCACAAGGCATTGTTTCTTTGCAATCTTTGCTAATCAAGTTCTCGCCTTTTCTGAGAGTCAGAGAAGCCACAGTCTTAAACTTGGATTTCAGCCACACTTTAAACTCAGCTTGCATATCACTGCAACGAGAGGCCAAAGATTCCTAGGCTGTTACTCAGGCAAATGTGAAAGAGCACAGGTCGGAAGCCTACATGTGTCTTGGCCAGGATGCCTGGACATCTGGAGAAGAGTCCTGGATCCCTATTCCGCCCTCCACCCTCTAGAAGCCTCTGTAACTCTGACACCCACAGAGGCGTTCTCACTTTCATCCCTCATCCGACCTCCTCATCCAGCCCTCTTGGCTCCCTTTCCTAGTCTCTTCTCCAGTGTGTACACTTGTCTGCATCTGCGCTGCTGCTGCCCTGGGAAAACATCATCAGTTCTCACAGACAATGGAAGTGCCACAACTTCTGCTTTCCTGCCATGAAAACTTAACCTTTCCATAGCATCCAGGGCTGTTCTCCATCTCCAACAAAAACTCAATTATGTCATGGCCTTCCAATATCTACTTTTTTTTCTTCAGCTAAAGTCTGAGCTTTCTATTTGGCCTCGAAGGCCTCTTTCTACCTCCCCACCCTCATCCCTCTGTTCTGTGCTCTACTCAAGAGCTACGGTTTCCCTGAAGGTTTTCCTGCTCCCAGCTCTCTATGCACCTGCCTGTGACTACGTCCTAAGCCCGTCTTTACACGTGGTACACCTTGACTCTCTCTTTCAAATTTGGCTGAAAATGCACTTCCTTACAGGGAACTCACAGAGCATCCTTGTCTAATAAGATCCTCTTCCACTCAGCATCTTCCTGGTTTCTACCCAAGCAACTACCAAAACGTGTAAGATGGCGATAAATATGTTTAATTGTCATGTTCTGCTCTCTGTGATGACATGGTCAGATTCACAGGGGATTGCCACATGTCCTTTAGTCATCATCGTCCTCCTTGCATGTGAGTAAGAACTTAATCGCTTGATGTGTAAATAAAACTGAATGAATGAAAGGATGTCTTAACATCCAACAGTACAAGGCAGAGCTACATCGGCCCAATAGCCACAGGGGACCTAAGCCAAACAGAAGCACTGGTAAATACTTCAGTAGAAGAGGCAGGAAAGAAAACCCCAAAGGAAGGAGGAGCAAGAGGCTTCCAGCCATTCCATTTCTCCAGCTCCAGGACAAGCACAGGTATGCTATATGCAGAGAGAAGCAAGGACTATACAAACGCCACACTTCCAGTGGGATATCCCTTCCCCTATCCTTCCATCTTTCCTGGGGGCTGATGTGCTGGGAGTTCCACAGGCCTTCAGAAGCCCAGTTTCTGCCTGTGTTGAAATCTGGCCACGCCACACAGCTCTGACTCTTCATTTATTTATATAGAGACATACCTACCAGCATCGTGATCCCACACCAGAACTTGCCAATGCTACGACTAAATTTTTATCAATCAGGTCATAAATTTACACATTCTCTCAATAGAGAATGACATTCCTTTCTGGTGACTTAAGGAATAAAAATGATGTTCTATGCCTGCTCAATTGTGAGAATTGATAACAAGAGCTCAAACAACTCAATGTCAAAACAAATGTGGCACTAGCTCTCCAGGTACCCTAACTTGGTTTCCTACTGCCCCACCTCCTTGAGTGTGCACAGACAAAGTGAGGTATTACTTGAGGCCCTACAAAAGAAGCTTCATTCAATGAAGGTGACAAGTTATTTGTTGACACCTGAGATTGTCACACCGGTGGGTTTTCCGTACGACAAGCAACAGAGAACAGAAGAGCTGCCTTTTCTGCTTCCGTGAGCACATGAGATGATGTAGTTAAGGCTCCCTGCACAGTTTCACACCCAAAACGGCATGTGCTGAGTGAGGGGGATAGTCCAAGGGTGGTGGCTGCAAACACACACCACAGGGATGCCCACAAGGACAGCTTGCTGGAAATGCATCCCCAGGTAGATTCTCAGGGTAAGGAAACAGGGGTGTTGAACCAGTAGAGTCAGGAGCACACCAGAGCAACACTTAGTCAGAGGGTACGGAAATACATGCTGAGTACAAGTTGCCCCAACTTGGAAGTTTGGGGTACCCATTACAAAATGAAAATGTAGAATCGCCTTGTTGGGAAATGTTAAGCATGTCACAGTGGTGACAAAAGGCCTTTAAGTGAGGAGTGGGCCCAACCCTTCAAAGGGCAAGGCCCGTGGACTGTATAGGCCACCCCAGATAAAGCGAGGTCTGACCACAAGGATTAAAGGTGGAGCAAGGTTAATTCTAGGGACCATTGAAACTCCTTAGAAAAGCAAACTTCCACCGTCCACTTTGCTCTCATAAAACACCACTCTTGGATGATCACAGGAAGACAAATAAATCAGGCCTGGGCCTCCCATTCAGAAGTGCCGATAGGGGGAGGAGCTGGTGGGCTGTTATGCTAATTCCGATTTGTTATAAATTTTAGAACAACTTGGCCTAAATTATGATTCATTTCAGCACCACGACTCCAGTTTCAAGCAAAGCCCTCTGAAGCTGTTATGAGCATATAACTGATGCCTATGCAAAAAGCATGTTGTAATGTTTCTTTTATAAGGGCTATAAATCAAAACATTCAAAACAGTTTTTAATGCACCATTATTATCCATCTTTAGTTATAAATTTAAAGTCTCTTCAGGCCTCAGAAATTGTAATACAACCAGAAACATGATGGTTGCTCAAACATAGAAGGATCCCCCAGCATCTCATTATTTCAACTCTTAAAGGAGCACCTTTAAAAGCCCAAGGTTATCTGAGCATGCACGTTTAAATAAGTCCTAAAGAAAGATAGCACTTTCCCCCCAAGAAGTCTATAAAACTTACTACAACATAGTAAAGTAGAACAATATATTCACTAATTTTCTGAAGACACTTGTTTTCTGGGATGTATAGTATTTTGGGGAACTTGACAGAGCAATAAAGGGAGAGGGACTTAACACTATTCTTTACATTTGCTTTGAGCAGACTTTCTAGTGATCTTAGAGCTGGTTCTGTTCTGAGAGGGACACGGGAAACAGCAGGGCGGATGTCCTGAATCCAGGGAAGGAACAGTCACTATTCAGGAAGGTACACAAGTACAGCCTAGTACCCTAACATTTGCTTGTTGCAAAGGGTGTGCCTCACAGAAGAACCCCGAAGAGGAACTTCTTAAAATCATCTCCAAACATGTGGAACCTTCTTTTGGCTAACATCCCTGGCATGCTTGATGGTAACTGTTCCATGTTTGCTTTCCAATGTTAAAAACCCTTCCAATTTAATAACGTTCTAGGTAAGTATACCTTGTCTCACTTCATGTTTTCCCTGGGCAGGCTCTTAGGTTTTTGACTCTTGCTGTTGGGGATATCCTGGTGTCACCACCTCCTCATACTGACAAGCTTTCTCCTGATCCCATCAGCATCTAGAGTGTCCGTGCCAGTCCTGCCTTTCTACTGACTCAGGAAGGAGAGATGAGAACTCTCAACAGCAGGCTTTGCTGACATGGCATGGTACTTATTGACTATGCTGACAGATGTCCTACCTGAAAACTAGTTCCTGTGTATTTCCTGTCACCAGAACCACCAAAGTCAAATGGTACACTTGTGGGACTTTAGTAGGTTCTTTGGAGAAGTGAAACACAGTAATGAAACCAACACCCAAGTGTGAAACACACCAGTTTGGGGTTAAAATTTCATGGACTGTACTGTACGCTTTAGGAAGGCAGGGTTGGAGAAAACACACACAACCAGCTGTCTCAATACTGACTCTCCAGCACTATGCTCGCTCATGTTTGCCCCAGAACAAAGACCTGCATGTGGAATAATTTCTGACCAGAAAAAAATTCCCCCGGCACAAAGTCTACCACATTCCTTGTTCTGAACAAAATGGCATGTGCAGTGTCATCAAATTCAATGGCATAGCCATGTCACCATATGAACATTCAACTCCAGGGAGTTGGAGGTAAACATTCATGGTGTATTGGAGAAGAACAATTCCCAGCTACGAGAGTTCAGTGTTCCATTTGTAATCGTGTGGTATTTATAAGCACCCCTACTCAATTACAGCACAGAAAACAAAACAAAAGGAGGATCAGCTCTTAAAATAAGCAAAACCCCCTCTATAAAATGTAATGCACATAATTTATAATGCAAATACTAATCAAAGCCACAGATAAAATACCACTGAGACCTCTATGGCGACACATCCATTCTAATTCCCTGGGAGTGTCGCAGTTACCCACTGACCATTCTTATGCCTTGATCCTCCTGTGCTCTTCAGAACTGCCACAGGAGGGACAGCACAATCCATTCACAGGCTTCTTAGAGATGACAAGTTCAGCTCCACCAGATATATACTTTTATTTTCCTTATTCCTTGCCAAACATTTGACACAACCAGAAGGACACGAGAGTCACAGCACACTGGGAAATCTGGTCAAGCAAGCAGTCAGCTGCAAACACGACTGGAGAACTGTGACAGTTCCTGAGTCTGCAATCATGCCTTGAAAGAGTGTA
This sequence comes from Ellobius talpinus, assembly GCA_001685095.1. Lineage (NCBI taxonomy): Eukaryota > Metazoa > Chordata > Mammalia > Rodentia > Cricetidae > Ellobius > Ellobius talpinus. Next base: position 19,355 of record LOJH01000279.1, on the reverse strand, counting down.
TAAGAATCCTAAGGGCATCGTTTTCATCCAAAATGACATAGAAAACATTTGGATTTTGCTAAACCCAGCCCCAAGGCAGAGCAACAATGTAGTGGGGTTGGGGGGCTGGGAAAGCAAGGTGGGATGGACTGGGGTTCTTGAGAATGGTTAGAGCACGCGGCCATTCTGCGCTCATGGAACACAGTAGCAAACACAGGACACAATCACAAACGTCAGCGAGCACAATCGAGCACACACACAATACAACACTAGAATGCAATCTTTTTTTTTTAAAGAAAAATGATAGAAAAGATGGTTTCTCACCCCTCAAAACAAAACTGGAACTTTGGTTTACAGGCCCGGCTATGCCCATATGCCCTCCTCGTCATCCTGCGGCCGGCCCGAGGTGGGGAGGTGCACAGAGGGGAGGAGCGCCAGAATGAAAGAAGAGAAGGTTAGTCACACCAACATGCACTGAAAGCACATGATTCTGAACTTTCTGTTTCATCTGAAAGAGCAAGGAAAAAATCCACAGTCACTTAAGTTCCACATCGCTGGTTTGTCAAATGCATAACCAAGTTTTGTATCTATGGCAACCCCACACAAAAACATTCCACACACTCAAGCTGTGATTCTGTCAAGATTGGATTAGGAGATTAAAATTAGTCTACATTAGCAGATGATTATTTTTTGGTAAGCATGCAGTCTGAATTGCATATGCCTAAGGAGTGGATTAAACCTTTAAAGTAAGCAGAGAAGTAATTATAGTAATCAAATACCCTTAATTTCTCTTAAGCTTAAAGTATCAATAAAAGATGAAGAAGAATTAAAGAAAAACTTTCTACTTAGGTGGAATAAACTCTTTAGCATGGGATAACTCACATTAGCCACTTTACAAAGTCTCGGACACCCTGCTGTCTCATTTGTCTCCTTTTAGTTGGTACCCAGCATAGAGAAAGGTGTGCATCTGTACAACAACTGGTTTTACATTTATAACCAAAGAAGACTGCAAACTTTCAATCCGGCAGAATGCTCGCAAAAAGGGTATTGCTTAGTTCAACATTGTATTCATCTGTGGCTAAACAGAAACCAATTTGGTTTGAGTTCTGGTTGAAAATGCTTCCAAAATGGCCTGGCTAACTTCTCCTAGAGAAGTGGCCAATAAGCAGGGAGCTCAAATTCTTGAAGACAGTAGTATGCTCTATGATAGCCTTTGCTCTATGGCAAAGTCTCAACTGAGAACAGTTCTCTCTGTCATGGGTTATCTCCAAACAAGCATGTAGGACAGAGTGGTCTACGAGCTGGCCCACACATCATCTGAGGGCAGGACGCTTTTAACAACTCACCAATGACAACAGAGTTTGCAGGACTAGCTTCTTTGGAAAAAACTGGAAGTAAGGGGAAAGTAACTTGGAACATTTCTTCACACTTGTATCTGTACTGTGGCAGGTGTGGGGTGCAGTAGCAGCTTGAATCCCATGGAAATGCCACTACCTCAGACCTCCACAACCAGGAATTACAGTTCAATACACACTTTCATGTACTTCAGGAAGCTAAGGCAATTGTTATTTACTCGAGGATTCAGATATATTCTCTTTGAACTGATTCCCAATACAGTTCCCTCCTTTGTTTATCTTATGAATTTAAAATGTTATTTTGAGAGAAGATCCAGAGACAGATTGTCAAAAGAATCAGTGGTCCATAAACTTCAGAATTCCTCATGGGACTCTCGACTAAAAGAGTTTGAACTGGGAAAGTCAGTCTGAATCTTCATTTGATAGTTTAGATGAACATATTCTAGCAGGAAGCAAATTCAGTGATCAATTTGGAGTAAGTGCTCCTGCAACACACGTCTTTATCCCTACAGGATAGAGGGACACATACTGTCACACTCACTGACCTTCCTCTCTGTCTCTGAAGAAAAGCAAACTTGATGTCCCTTTCCATGTTAATAAAGAAAATACGGTTATAGCAGGGCACCCCAGGACAGGATTAAGTAAGCTTTGGGGACCTAGCAACCTGTGAAAGTCAATGTAGAATTTCAGTGGGTATGTGTGTAAACATACTCTCTGAATAGAGACCCTGACTTTCATCAAAAGGTTCTTGACTCCCAAAGTCACCTTTGTAGGGAAACTCCAGGCATGGAAAGATGCTACAATTTGCCAGTTACAAAGCAAAATTGGAGGGTTTTCTGTGAAATGCAGCCCACAGCCCCTGCTGAATGGCTTCCTAAATGGCTGTCAAATAACTTTGCTTGTAGAGCAATTTATTTCATTTTGCATTTAAAGTCCAACAGCATATTTACACGGAGTTTGTTCAAAGTCCATTCATATAGGGTTTCAATTTCAAAAAAGAAGAAAAGCCAATGTCACCAAAATCTGCCACTACTTTTCTAACAGTAAAGTGTGGCCTAATGCAAATCACTTTTAGCAAATTAAATATATTAAAGAGTGGTAATTAATTATGATTGAAACAGACGGGAGTTGTAGCTTGAAAATATACACTGCCAATATCACTACTGTTCCTCGTCCACCATAGAAATAAAAAGGAGCTCCCAGATGTCGAGGGTCATTACAAACCAGATGTTGAGATCGACGTCATGTATGCTAGCGGATAAACTAAAGAAATATGACAGCCCAATATAAACTCAGCTAACATTTAACATGGTGCAAAGGTGGGGAAACTCCTCTCACAAACAGAATATTACGTATTTTAAAAAGTTCTTTATTTTCAAAGTTTAAGAAGGTTTTAGAAAAAAATAGAAGGGGAAATGGTGGCCATTTCTGGTCTTTCTTGTCTTCAAAGCGTAAACACAAACTGCCCCTCACCACCAAGTCCTTTGGGTCAGAGTGAGTGACCGCTTGAGAAATAAAAAGCAAAGATGCAGGAGCTAATCTGAGAGGCAGCTCCATGTCTTCCAAACATTTGCAACTGTCTGACTGTTCCCTGCTTGCCTCTCTTTATGTAAATATTAAGTTCTCCAGGAACCTTACCCCACAGAAATGTAAATCAGAAGAAAACAAACAAAAACAAGCAACAACAAAACACATATGGACACTTGATCTCTAACTGCTGCCCCATCGTTTAGAGAGGCCTGCAGTTTTAAAATGCCTCCTCTGACGTTTCTGTCTCCAACGGCTCTTCTGGATTTTGACTGGTGTTTGATCCCTGGTGTGTCCTTTTGTGAGCAACTGCTCTGCCAGAAGTTGCCAAAATATCTGGATGGGAAGAGGCTGCTCTGGTCCATCAGTCATCTGTTTGCTTTTGTCTACAGCATCTTAAAGCTGGGAACATGCTCAGTGGATTGAAGCCCAGAGACAAGAGACCACAAAACAGCCAGTTCTGAGGTTAGGGGAGGCTTAACTGTCAAACAACCCCAGGATGTGTCTACAGCTCAGAGGATGATGTGACGGACAAGAGGCCCTGATGGAAATCCTACAGTCCAGATGCCAGGCTCTAATGGGATTCTCTAAATACTGAGATAAAACAAATTCCTCCCTAGATGGGCTGCTCACTGTGGGTTTGTTGATGACAAGATCTAGAAGCAAAGGAACTGAGTCATTGTTGACAAGTCAAAAGGCTTGTTGTTATGTGTGTTGGGAGGGGGTGGCATTTATTAGCCCATCAAGGAAGCCCTGAACAGGAACCTGATAGCCTGGCATGATAAACGACCCAGGGTAAGCCTTTAATGGATCTCGATGTTGAAGTGGTAGGTATAGCAGGTAGGCAAATCCAAGCCCATCACTGGGTGTTTTCTAAAACATCTGTAGTCCTTTTGGAGTTATTAGAGCGATTTTTACCCCTTAAAATTGGAGGAGTAAGTTCTTAATGAAGACCTTATTGTCAGACCTATCTTACATAGAAAAGAGGAAGAAATCAAGGGAGAAACACTTTCAGTGGCTTTTTTCGGAACTTAACCACCGTCTGCAAGAAAGCAAGCCTCATCCCTGGCCAGGAGTCCTTACTGTGTGGGATGGGGTCAGAGTGAACTGTCTCCAAACCATCCCTCACCCCTACTTTTGATCATGGCTTCTCTGAAACTTCAAGCCACAAAAGCAGGGCTATAGTGTGGTGTTCATGACATGCCCTAGCCCAGGTTCCATTAAATCACCCTCTTGACACTTATGGCTGCAAAGTGTGTGAAGGGAAACAGGCTTGGAGAAAGCCAGGGAGGGAGCTTTGACAGGGCGCTGCATTGCCTCCCATGTTCAAGTCCAAATCTTCCTCTAAAGTCTGCTTATTCACATCTTTTATCGGTCTAGTTCATGGATTCTTGATCTACAGAAAAAAATGTCTCCCCAGGTGATGGAGTCAGGTATGATTATGATCTCATATGTGACTTCTATTTGTTTCAGCTTGCATGTTCCCCAAAGAATAAGAAAGCCTCACCCAGGCTTACATACATGTTCCTGGCTATTTTAAGTATAAATGCTTGCTTGTTTCTGAGCTGTTTCAAAGCTACCAGCAAGTATCAGTGCCTCCTTTCGGTCAGAGAGACAACTCATAGCCATCTGCATTTCTCCACTAAGTTTTACACAGGTGTCAGGTAGCTTTTGGTATAGACACAGGAAGGTGAGCTGAGGGAAGGGTGAGGCAGGGTGCTGTGGAGCCAAGGCAAAATTCCAGACTGGCCCAGTGGAAATGTGTACCCTTCTGACTGCCAGCTGAACCCTAGAAAGCATATTTGCATCTCCCTTGGTGCTGCGTGTTGACTCTGCCTAGCTCAGCTCGGAAGTACTCTGCACCATACCCTGACCCCTTCCCCGCATGAGGATGATCCCCGTTCGTGGGTGATGCTACAACCTAGGTCCAGTCCTTTGACTCTAGTAGGAAAAGGGTCCTCACAGGCCATGAGACTTGTTTACATGGCCGTATCAGCAGCAGTTCAGCAAGTTTCCACATCTCCATGGGGGAAGGGCAGTACCTTACTCCTTTCAGACTGCCTGACAAGTTCTCAGACACAGGAGCCCACGAGATATTTATAAATAAGTACCAATGCCAGGTTTTGTTCTTGCTTTTTCAAATAAGCCTTCTGAGAGAGAATGCTGTCTGGCTCCCTGAGCTGCCCAGGCTTGAGGATCGCTGCCCATGTCTCCACGGCTTATTTTTGCCCTTTCTATCACAAGCTCCATCCTTCCCTGGCTCGTTCTTTTCTCCCTGCCTGGTCAGGGCTGGAACTTCCCCGGCCGACTGGGAAATGACTGAGTGGTCCTCACGTGAAAAGGCACTGGAGCATCTCTCAGGACAGAGGCGGACTGGACAGCCTGCAGAAGCAGGTGGGTTGATCTCAGGAAAAAGAAGAAAGGCTACCACAGAGACACCCTTGCTAAAACTCTCAAAACATTATAGAGACTTGGGTGGCAGCCCTTTCCCTTCATTTTTAACTTGGCATCATCGGGGATTCACTCAAACTTTTAGTTCCATGTAAGAACTTTATTCTTATTTCTTTCAAGAGAAAAAGACAGTCAGAGAAGACAGTCTCTCATGAACAGATCCAGTTCTCTGGGTTGAAGCGGAAACTGCCGGACGGCTCTCCATTGGCCAGCAATATTGTTTGGGAGCACAAAGTCAACATCTGCTAGCAGCGGAGTCACTGCCAGGGAGCCATAAAAAGGGGCGGGAGTGAAGACAGGCTTTATTTTTGCTCCTTCATCTATCAGTCATTAACACTTGGCTTTGTTAAACACAGTAAAATTTGTGTTTTGAACTGGAATATTTCTTGGCTGGTGGGACACCAAATTTCCTAGTTTTTGACTTTGCATGTCCCCTGTTGCTTACAGAAAAAAACAGGATCCATGCAATTCCCACACTTCATGGGGCAGGCGCTGTGAGAATTAAATCGGAATAAAAACTAAACTACTTCCAACTGGGCACATCACTTGTATTGGGAGTGTTCTGGCATTTTCTCAGCACATTAGTAAAAGGTGCATGAATCAGAATGTGTGCAGTGTTGTGCAGTGCCATTATTTCACAAATAAATTGTTGTTTTACTGAGTAACAGACTTTGTGAGCGAGTGCGGCATGTATTAAAAGAAGCCTCCAGCTCCTTTCCCTCCATTGTCCTTTATCTGTGAAGAACTGCAAGTGCCTGCAGTGTGCATGTCAAACACGATCCTTATTACATCAGTTCAAGGGGAAGAAGAGGGAGTGGTATTCAGCAATCTAAAATGGATTTCCCTGTTTCCCAGCACTTCAAGGTTGGCCACCCCCTTTCAATAGTGAGTTGACATGCTGCCTGTTAGACAAATGTGCCCGGATTAAAGCAGCACGTTGAAAGGGAATCCAGCCTCTGATGTTGCCAAGCCCGAGTTCCACTACAGACAGACTGGGGAGTCAGGCTGGGCCTAAAAGCCCCGCTGACTGCAAAGACACACGGCAACAAATCTCTTAATGAAGCCCTAATACTGCAAACACAGTGTAAAAGTAAAACAACTCAGTAAACGGGAAAAGACCTGGTTTACCCTAAACAGAGCAAGAGTACAATCCTGGATAGGTGCTAGCCTCCTTCAAGGAAAACCCTTTTTCATCCAAAGGGTCCCAACACACCAAGAAGCAGTGCTCTTTTCTCACACTAAGACTCCCCCTGCAAGGGTTATCAGGGCTTGCCTCATGAGCTTATACAGGAGGAATTAACATCCCACCCAGATTAAAGAGCTCTGGCAATAATCTACAAAGCCCAGTGCTTGCTAGTGTGCCTTCTTTCCTGGGCCTAGAATGGCTGGCTGAGCATGCACTGAAATGCCTTCCAGGGCAGCATCTGTCCCCATTTCCCTCTCTACCTGTGGCTCCACAGAGTGTCACTCCAGAGTTCCTGCTCTTAAAAGAAAGCAAACAGACTTCTCCTTATTGTTACTAGTGGTGCGAAATGGCACACACATTTTAGTGGCTTTGAAGATTCCTGATGGTCATTGTGAATATCATCAAAAAAGTGATATTTATGCCATCTTTTTAGATCATATATTGAGTTTTCAATCTGCTGAGTTTTAAACAAAGTATATTCAAATCTATTTATAACCAAAGAAGCTCTGGGGATGAAGTAAGTGGCTCACAGAACATAGCTTCATGGGCACATCAGGAGATCCCTGGCTCAGCTCAGAGAACTCTGGCCCCAGAGTGGCCATGGTAGGAATCTCTGAACCCTTATCTCACACAATAAACACCAGTACCCAGAGTACAACTCTTCATGGGCTGCTGGGTTTGAAGCCAAAAGCTGAGGCTCCTTTCAGAAAGTGGGCCATGGAATCAAATTTGCAACACACAAAACAAACAAATGGAAGGGAAGTGCTCCCTCCGGCAAATTTCTAGACACACCCACTAAAATGAACAGTGATATGAACAACTTTGGATATATAACTTCATGGAGAACTAAAAATGATTGAGTCTCACTCATCTCTCCTCCTCTTTCTTCCCTTCCTCCCCCATCTTCTTTCTTTCTCTTTCTCTCATTCTGTAACTACAGTTTTACAAATTAGATACACAGTGGTTAATTTTTCTTCCATGTAGTAAACATGAAAATACATTTATACACACGCATCTACGGGAGAGAAATTCCTCTTTAAACATGATAGTGTGAGATTCTTCCATATGTGGAAAAGTCCTCAGTTCATCTGACACAGAGCAATACATACATATATACACACAGGACTCTATGTATACATTCGTCCCTACCCATTTAACCTCAAAACAGAAAATAAATTCTTTTTTCCTTTCCTAAGCAAAAGCTAAGAATAACAACTTTACATATAGAGTTCATCTTCTGGGGGCCACAGAGCACACTGAACTCTGTCAGAATTCAAAGGGCTTTGTTCTGGCTAATCTACTATTGAAGACATAGGGACCCAATAAAAGGCCCCAATCTCATATTTCACAAAGGGCAGAGGGGTCTCACGGACTTTCCAATGGTTTTGTCAGAAGTCACAGGGACCAGAAGGCAGACTGAAAGTACTGCCTCTCTCTGGACATATGGGCTCTATCAGATTCTCACTGACTGCACAAAAAACATCAGAGGAAAGCTTGTGGGGTTTGCTAGACAGAAAGCTATAGGGCCTGGATAGGTTCTTTGCCTCCAGTTATTACCTCAGTAATGGTCTACTTGTAGAGTTGATGTCAAATTCCTCTTCTGCGGGAATGCTTTGAAGGAACATAAGTACTCTATCTAGAGCGGATACTCGAGGCTCAGGTGTGAGCGGTGCATGAGTGAGAAGACAAGGGAGCAGGAACTCTTCTAATTCCCAGTTTAGCAAGCCTATAGGGCTTTGGCAAATGGAAGGAGAGAGACAAGGACACATTTGGGGCCTAGAAGCCTCAAGAGTAAGGTAATGAGAGTTACGGTCCTTGAAGTAGGTCATAGGTTAAGTCCCCTGAGCATCAGCCTCTGTGTGAAAACACCACAGCTAAGATGCAAGGCATGCTGGAAACATACACAGAAACCAGTGGCAGCAGAAAGAGGACCAATGATCACTATAGCTGAAGACAGAGTCAGGAAACTTGCCAAGTAGAGTAGGCCAAATATTTCTGCAATCAATTTTCTGGGGAATAGTTTAGCAGAGCAGGCCCCTAAAGTCAGAATGCAAAAATGAAAAGGCCAGCACCTGCCAGGAGAGAACCAGTACCTGAAACTAGCCCAATGTTCCAGCTGAATGGAAGACAGGCCTGGACCAAGGGGAAAGGCCTTGATTTCTTCAGCCTCTCGTGGTGCCAGGGTTCAAGGGTGAGTGAGCAAGGGCATACTGGCCCTGGTGGTCCTCACTAAGAATACGCCGTGGTCTATAGTGACACTCCCACTCTGGATCACTTTTTCTTCTACTCGAGAGTCTCACTCTGGTGATCCCATGGCAATAGCAGAGGTTTCGAGAAGCTTTTTTTTTTTAAAATCAGAAAAGTGATAGTTAGCATACAGAAGCATGAAGGGGGCCATGGGAAATGCCATGGGGGTGGAAAGAAAGGACTAAAGACATAAAACAGAAGGGTGAATAGAAAGCAATGAAAGTTGGGATAAACGGGAAAGAACTGATGAAATATTTTAATTCAACTTTGGGGCTAAAAATCACACCATTAGAGAAAATGACTATATTGAGCAGGGAAGGAAAAGCACATTTGTATTCCAGAAGCCGTGGGTCTGGTTTGGCCACAAAAGCATAGCTAGGTGTATCTGCACAAAAATCCCATGCAGATACCAGAGGGTTTGCAACCAATGCACTTAGAGCATGGGCACTTGTTTTGGGGTTTTGAGTTTCATGTGTTTTTTTTTAATGAATTCATTTCACTTTTTGTTTATGTGTATCTTTCCTGCAGGGTATGTGAGCGTAGGATCCAAGGAGGCCAGAAGAGGGCGCAGGAACTCCTGGAGCTGGAATTATAGGTAGCTCTACAGCACTCAAGTCAATGTTGGGCATTGAACTCACGTCCTCTGGGAGAGCAGCAAGAGCTCTTAATCACGTAATCCTTTGTCCAGGCCAGTCTTTAGATCATGAATAATTCTCCAAATACCAGTTCTTAACCTGTCTAACAGGGACATTTCCATCTGCCATTATTTTTCATATACATAATAGGAATGGAGTAGTCAAGAAACATTATTGAATGTGCATGTGGAGGTCAGACAGGTGGCCATGTGCTTCATAATAACTAACACAGGACATCAATGCAGAATTCAACAACCTCTGGTTTTTTCTACAATTCAAGTAAGCATTACATCTCCATACTCCTGGAGTCTATAGTCCTCCTAGAGAAGTAGGATTTCTTTCAGTAAAATTAAAAATTTCAAGATCTGGAAATCATGTAGGGAGTGAAATACACTTAGCTGCCGCGCCCCTCCCCCATTTCCTGTGCTTGGGTTTTCCATTCAGTGAATGAGAGCAGAAGACAGAAGCCCTTTCTCCTGGTCTTGGAAAGTGTTGTGTACTCTGGGGTTTCAGCTCTAAAATGCTCAGGTTCTGTGTTCTCCAGGCCCCACTTCCACACCATAATCAGAGCATCAGGTGCCTTTACATAGATACGTGCATTTATAACGAGCAAGCAGTGAGATCTGGACCCTTAAAGATCTATTATCCCAGTCCAGTACCCAGGATAGAAATTCCTAGCTAGAAGGGCTGGCTGAACTGGCCTGGCTATCCTTGGTCTGAGTGGGCATGTCGCTGTGCCATGCAGATTTCTCATTGATGGGTTGAGTACAAATTTGGAAGACAAGAAAAAGGACTCACAAAAATATGCCTTTTTTTCTGGGACAGTAAATGTTCTATGATTTACTACATAAATCATACAAAAGAAAAGCAGAGACTAGGTACCACCAATACGCTTACTATGTAAGGGAAAGAGCAGGTGATGCTCATGACTACAGGTGCAAAGGGCATTTATGAGAGATTGTGTTTTCACTTGATTTGATGACATCGATCTTGGTAAGTTCAATAAAAGGTGAATCACTAATGTGTCTCCAGCATGTTCTATTTACTCTGGTCTTACTGTGCTGTGAGAAATATTTTCTGTGCACTTTGTGGCTACTTCTTGGCTAAAGGGGCTTCCTACATTATGGTCACAGTGTTGGGATGTTCTTTTCTACTTAGATATATATGATGACTGTGGTCATCCTGGGGTGATTGGCCTCTGGTTTTTAATTGTTCCTTTCTTAGCAGGGGTTAGAATGCTTGCCCGAGGCACTGTCATGACTTTTTCAATCGATCTTCAAGTCCTACTATCCCCTCCTCATTTACTTGGCAATCCCTGAGGGCTGCGTATTTATGACTGTCCTTGATTTCATGAGTCCTGTCCTTCAGATCATCTGGGTTGTGGGTGAGACACCTCACCTCCAGGAAACGAATGGAAGAGGCGCTTTCTCTTCCCACGGTGTGAACCACTAGGGTTGGGGCCTAGAAGTCTTTTCCTCCCTGTGAAAGTTCTGCTAGAAATGGGATCAATCATATTTTAAACTAGGTAGTCTCCTGTTTTACCTGCTTGTCTGAGAACACAATTTCTCAAAGCACAGATGTTACAAGAAAAAAAAACCATGATCAAATAAGTCTGGGAAATGCTGGATTAAATAAAATTATAGAGCTTTCTTTATTATATGCCTTTTAGTTCCTTTGATCTGCTAATGGTATCAGGATGCTAGGAGATAGAGTTAAAATGTACAGTACTTTCCCAAAGTTCTTGGCCCACCAAATCTTTGTCTCAAGACATCTCTCATGGGACTAATGTTCTAGAAGTTACTTGGGGGAACGTGAGTTTAGACTTATAATGCTTAGACTCAATTTCTAAGAGAAATCAAAAATCACAGTAAAGGGCAAATGGGCAGGAAAGAAATGGAAAAAAATTAAGTCTGCAAAGATGAATTTCTCTGGAAACACAGCAAAGTGACTGATTTTTTCATAGTTCCTCATTTTCGTGTCTTCTGATCTCTTCATAAACCTCAGGAAACAATGGCAACAGTGGAGGCCATTTGTCTAGAAGACATGGTTGGTTGGACCTGATAATGACCAGAAGGCCAGGGAAGAGGTCATTTCCCTTCATATCAGTTCAGCTAATTCTGCACAGTGGACACTAGATGGAATCTCACCCAAACTAATTCAGTGTCTAGACTCCAGGATGCCACATTCTGATACAGGTCTCTCACTTCCTGTTAACCAGTAGCTCCACCCCCAAGGCATTCCTATCCACAGCCTACACAATCATGCATGGGGTAGCTCCACCCCTAGGGCATCCCTACCCATAGCCTACACAATCATGCATGGGGTAGCTCCACCCCAGGGCATCCCTACCCATAGCCTACACAATCATGCATGGGGTAGCTTCACCCCAGGGCATCACTATCCACAGCCTACACAATCATGCATGGGGTAGCTTCACCCCAGGGCATCACTATCCACAGCCTACACAATCATGCATGGGATTGTAATCACTTGGGAAGACTTTGTAGGCTTTCACAACTGCCACACTCTGTGGCTGTGTTCCATAAAAATGCTAATGTTGACATCTAGGTTGTTGATGCAGTGCAGGGGAGGGCCCCATTTCCTAAATCTGTAGGCCATGGTCTACCAGGGACTCTGGCTCAGGAAGTCTAATACTTCTGTCTCTGAGGCCATCCATTTATCACACCAGGGGTCCTTGTTTAACATTCCTTTGCCCACTGAAAGGGTGAAATGTGGCAGCCTTAGTGATGCCAACTTCAAACTGTAAAAGTCCCCTCTTAGGTAAGGCCATTTTGCTTCTACCATCAACTGCAAGTACAGAAAGCATGGTCCTAATTAGCTTAAACCTTTTATTATCTATCTTGTTAAGATTGATATGACCAAGAAAAAAATTTCAGTAGACACTAAGCATTGTTGCTCTAGGGCTGGACAGTAAGCACCGTGAAGTCAGGGTTTTGTCTGGCCCGCATGCGTGTTCTACTCCAGGCTCTGCATGTGCTGGCACATGACGTTTGCTCCAGGGATTACCTGGCAGGGTAAATGACTAGCAACCAGAGTTCATACAGGTAGACTTCCTCCTGGAGCACGGGATTTTCCCCTGAGGACAATGCTGCTACCATCTCTGTGCCCAAGAGTTTCTCAGAGCATTCGTTGTTGACAGCAGTGACAAACATGTGTCCGAGTTCCTAAGGACGTGTCTCAGCCAGACACTGTTCCGGGAATACTAACTAATTTTTGGAACTCCAGCACTGCACAGTAACTGCTATCCTGTGGATGCCTTTAGTGACGTAGACACATGGGAGGGGCCAACTGAGCAGTCAAGACACCCCACTGCCAGCCAATGCACAGGTTGGCGAGAAACAACCATTCACAAAGCACACAGACTTGATCTGGCCACTATTTCCAGGAGTGCATGTTAGGACGCACGTCTGGTTATATCAGCAGGTCCTTGTGTGACTCACTCCAATTCTTCCTGGTACCCTTCCAGCTCTCCCTGTTAACTATGTCTCTGGGGGGCGGGGGATGATACCCACGGGGTCCTTCTGGCATGCATGGCTCAGAAGGATAGCCGTCATGAGGTCTGCAGGCCTCCCACCGATGAAGTCTCACATTGACCTTTCATGGGAGAATGCCAAGGAACAAAGGGTAGTGTGGCAAAGGGCAGTAGCCAAGGGGACGGGGCATCTCAGACATGCTGGGATAAGCAGGTGTGAGCACACTGTGCTAGGTGCCAAAAACTGCACACAAATCCAGACAAAAACAAGGACATGTATGGTAATGACATATATTAATGTTTCCATCTTCCAGGTCACCAGACTCTAGAGCTGCTTCAGAGTGATGTAGTCCATGAACTAGAGCCTTTCTGTTCGTGGCTTTGGAAACCCACAAGTCCTAGGAAAAAACCTGCAGTGCTGGGGTCTCTGAGGGGAAATTCTTCAGGGTACAAAGGCTGGGATCTCAGTGGTGTGTGTGCTCTATAGAACTGGCTCCCCCTGGAGTTTTATTCCTGACAAAACATTCTAAAGGCTAGACCTTAACTACCTCGGGATGCTCGTGAGGTGAGCAAGAGAGGAGAGGAATCTGAAGAGTGACGGGGGGGGGNGTATAATGAGCACAGCTTCCCTAGCAAACACTGACGCCTTCTCTACACACAGTTAATAACTGCTTCTTGCCAAAGTCTGAGATGTTCCGGCTTACACAGAAAAAGTTGCCTTTCCCTAATGCCCCCCAACTACTGGAATTTATTGTATATACTATATTATGCTCATACAAAGGTACAGTAAAGGAAGAAAAACTACTAATACTGACTATGATGTTCTGCTTATTCGTATTCGATTTATTAATCTGCATATGCATCATCTTCAGGAGCTTTGCTGCTAGACACTATAGCTTCTGCAGACAGGAGATGAGTGCATCACCTTCAGAAGCTTTCCTACTAGACACTATAGCTTCTGCAGACAGGAAATGAGTGCATCACCTTCGGAAGCTTTCCTACTAGACACTATAGCTTTTGCATGTAGGGGATGAGTGTGAGCGCAGCTGAAAACTGCAGGCATCGCCTCCTTTCTTCTTTGGTTTTGTAACTTCATCTTTTCCCTTGCTTTCCTTAGTCAAGGGAGAAGACAGGCTTCAAAGCAAAAAAGCCAGGCTCCTTAACTTCACCGACTCAAAGGCCAGCAAAATGGACTTCTCCTTTGGTGTTTTACCTCACTATTAACTTGCATCATGGAGGGACTGTCTAGGAGAGTGCTCAGCAAACTCAAGGTTTCTCTGGTTACCAAGCTCTTGGGAAGAGTGTGGTTTCTTTTAAAACTTGGAAAGAGACATTCCAAAATAACTAGGCATTAGATATGAGCCAGCAATAGGCTGCCTATCTACGAAAGAAGAAAGGAGGGGAGGAAAGAAACTGCATAACATAAACAAGAAAAGACAAAACCTTAAAGAGGAAGGAGAAAGGAAAACATTTAGATTCCTTGAGTGATGGAAATAAATACCAAAGCTATTAGTTTCAGTTCAAAGAACGTATCACTTTATGCTGTTTATTATTTCTTGAGGATTATTTATTTTATCTTAAAATACCCAAAGCGTAAGAGGGGTTCTAGAGGTGCGCAGCAATGAAACTGACCTGGTCCGGAGAGGGCCTGTGGTTGGAATGCTGTGACCTCCCAGGAGATCGGTGGTGGTGGTGATGGTGGTGGTGGTAATGGTGATGGTCGTCATAATTGTCTGCCATCAGCTTCATTCTGTTCTGGGTCTGTGCAGAAGGAAAACCAGGGGAGAGCCTATCAGGAGCTAGGCAACAAAGCCAACAGACACGGCACACTGACAGCACCTACGAGAAGGGCTCCCTTTACTCCACTCCCAAGGTTCTCATTTCTAGGCACACTGAAACCTAATAAGAAGCTTTAGTGAAGGAAGCTTTATCATACTCTTGAAGCTATGTGACATCTGTACATGTCAATGTTCTTTTTTCGGGGGAGGGGTAGACACATCCTAACGTACAATCAGACATCCATAGTGAGTTAGCAACCCCACGGTGCCCACGCTTACATCTTACATTCTAGAGAAGGTCGAAGGAAGCCTTGGAAGGAATGCTGGGAGAGGGCTGTGTGGAAAAGCAGAATGACAAACAATATCTCAAAGGACAAAGAAGGGAAATCCACTCCAAAGCCACCAAATGCAGGGACACCGACGGAGACGGGTCACTGCTGCAACATGACGGTATCTTGGGAAAGGTTGTCTACAGACATTTAGCTGCCATTGTTCTTTGTGGGAACTGTTGCCAAGTCAGTGGAAAACAGGCTGACTGCTCTAATCATGTGGCGTTTGTCATAACGGAGACTGGGAGTCATAGTTAAGTCCCGAGAGCCACAGGGCTGTATTCCTTTATGTTTCAGGGCAAGAAAAAGAGCAGGGATGAATTGAGTTAACGAGGCCACAATGACACACACACACACACACACACAAAAAGCCCGAAGTCCTTTGAGAAGGGCAGCAGAAGAAATTAGCTAGCCTGGAAAGTCAGAGAGGCTGGACTTAAGGATAGGGCTGCCCAGACTCAAGTGTTGCTCCACCTAACGTGCTGGCTGTGCTGTCCTAAGGTGATTAACTAAGCCTCAACTTCCTTACCTCTAAAATGGGAGGGATCCTTCCTGGGATTGCTGTGAGGAGCAAGTGTCAGTCCAGTGACTTTACTACTACTGTCTTCACTGTCATCCTATGCTGTAGAACTTTCTCCTTTGAGTGTGCTGTGTTCTTTGCCTGCAATTCCTCTCCTTGGCTTTTCCTTCATCCTAATTCTCGAGTCTCACTAATTCACAGCACTTTCTGCAGCAGCCTGCTCTTGTTTGTTTCTTCTTTCCTTCCTTCCTTTCTCTCTCTCTTTCTCTTCCTCCTTTTTTCTCTCTCTTTTTATTCCTCCTTTCTTTTACTTTCTTTCTCTTCCTCCTTTCTTCTCTCTCTTTCTTCCTGTCTTTCACTTCTATCCTTCCTTCATTTCTTCCTATCTTTATATTTTTTTCTTTCATCTTTCTCTTTAGCAGTGCTGGGGATTGAAACCAGGGCTCTGTACATACTAAGCCCATTTTCTGCCATGGAGCAATATTCTCGGCCTCCTCTAGGTGCTTTCCTTGTGCCTACCCTTGAAGCTTGGACTGCAGAAGCAGACACCAAGCTGATCCTGCTTCAAGGAGTAGCTGGAAGGAATAAAGGATGCTGTCATGCTAGACAGGGGCTGTACGTCTTTCTTCGGTAGGATAGGTCACCAAGAGTTGAGGACATAGTGTGGGTTGCTATAACAGTCCAAGATGACAGTGGACCATCAGTATTCTCAGAGAGCCAGAAGTTGGGGGCCATCAGGGCTTCCAACCAGTCAGAAGTTTACTGTGCAATATAAATAATTATTTAATAGATCTAATCTACATGGGAAGTAGAAAAAGACAAGATCTCCTGAGTAAATTGGGAACATAGGGACCTTGGGGGAGACTTGAAGGAGGGAAGGGAGAGCAGGGAGGGGAGCAGAGAAAAATGTAGACTTCAATAAAAATCAATAAAAAATAATTATTTAATAGTAAAGAATATTATGGACCCAAAGTAGTGCATGTTCATGGTATTTTTCATGCATAGTTGTGTTGTGCTTTCCAAACTTCCCTTGGAGGAATTATTACTACGGTCATTCGGCAGCCAGGAAAGGAAGGCACCAGCTTTAGCCTCAAGAGTCATTTCTTAACAAAGGGCATGGACATTTCCGGGTCTTTCAATTTTCAATCTCCAGGCCTCTTTCCTCGTCAGGCTGCTAGCAGAGAAGGCCAACAGCTGAACAGGTGGAAAGAGCTATCCCTTAAGTACCCAGGGTCTGTTAAGCTTTGGAAACACCTCATGTCCCAACTCCACCTGCCAAAAGATGCCTCATGGTTTATTCATTACATCTTTTAAAAAGTGTACAACATTTGAAAGGTCCCAAAGTGAGCATAAAAATGCATGTATATGATAAAAAAATATAAAATAGAACAACTTAAAAATTAAATTTAAAAAAATCCAGGCAATCTATGGCAGCTGACAGCATTTCCATTCTTCATTTGTCCAATGGACAAGTGAGGCCTCTGAGAAAGAGCAGGCCAGTAGAGCCCTTGTGGGCAAGATTCTCCTTAGTCCTCCTGCCATTAGACAGGAGGTGCCGAAGCCCAGCACTCACACCTAAAACACCAGTATCACCACGGAGCACTGTACTTTTGAACTCACTGATTAATAAATCTGGAACAGTTTCTTCCAAATAGAACTCTAGGGGCCTGAAGGGAGCTATGAGATCTGTGATGGTGGAGAAGGAAGGGCAAGCCCAAGAACAAGCGATCAAGGCTAAATGAACAAATAATAACACTGCTAGTGTAAACATTGTAATGCCCTTATCCTTCAGGGGAGCCCCTGTGACTTTATGAGGTCATTTTCTTCCCAGCAACAATCCTAAAGCTCCCTACCTTTGAACTGTGTTCCATAAAAGAATGCGCAAACTAAACAAGATGCTGTATGCAGCCCTAAATGTGTCCGCTGAAATGAGGTGTTAGAGAGTAGGCATGTCAAGGGATGAAGACTGTAAATGAATGATGTCATCTTTCCAATTTGGTGCTGAAATATAAATAAACCACATTGTTCATATGAATACCAGATCTGGGGGAAATGTACACAGAGCAATCGTGAGCCGAAGAAGCTTCTTTTGATTAGTCTGGGATGAGAGAAGAGTGTGAAACAGAGGTGAAAAATTGAGTTTTGTCTGATACTTCAGACTATTTTTATTTATCTTGCTTGTAACATATCTCTTAAACTGTGACCGAGGCCTTACAGCCTGGGTGATCATGTTAGGTCCCATAAAACAACTGGGCAATCTGGCTCTGTTAACATAAATTGAAAATGGACTTCTTTTTGTATCCTGCCCCCACAATCTGCACTACTCACCCCATCCCTGCCCAGTTATATTGTTTTTCTACCAAACAAAGAAAAGCCAGGAAGTATAAGAAATGGTAAAATAATACTCCTTAATGGTCAACAAAAGAAAACCTGCAGGAAGTTTTTAACAAGGATTCAAACAAGGATGCCAGTTGTTCAAACTCTGTAGAGTTTCAGCAGGTGGCCCATGTCCTTCCAACCAAAGGACACATGAAAGATCCGCCACAAAGCAGCAGGTCTTTGGGGCAGACCTAACTGAAAACCTGAAACTATTCATGGGGACTTGGAGATGTTCAATCTTTCTAAAGTACAGCATCTAGAAACACAGGGACTTGATTAGTGAGTCACCTGGGTCCTAATCTGTCACTTTGAAGCTCCCATCTCTGGCCACCTGTGTTAGACTCTTTTTGCTATATGTGACATCATGATTACCGAGACAAATCTGGAGCTACTAGCAAGTCAATTTGTTCTTCTTTAAGGAATATTCTATTTCTCAGTAAACCAGACCTAGTGCCAACCTGCCCAGTTACCTCATTATGAATAAGGAGTACCTAGGTGTTATGAAGGGCATTTTCTGACTGTTCCCTAGCCTTTGGAATACCAGGGGACTTTGTAAGGCTTTTACCAGTACCAAAAGTCAACTTGGAAAACCAAGACTTTATCCATTAACTAAAATATTTGATAAACACTGTGTGTACAAAGGTGCTAGATTCTGTAGCCCTCTGATATTTCAAAAGGTTCTATCCATGGAGTTTTCAAAACAAGATGAAATCCTTGATTGACTTGTAGATGCCATAGCTTAATGACAATGCATAGCTATAAAAGTATAATAAAACTTTACCTCTATCTTAGTCAGGTGGCAATAAGGAATCAAGCTTTGGCCCGTCATCTAGATGATATTAGTATTAAAACCTACATTAAGTGTGGTTTAAAAAACAGAAGGAAAGATGCATACAATACGATTTGTTACCATGGGAAAGGAAGACCAAACTGTGCCATGGTAATTACAGTTCTCTTCTATCAGGCTTTCTCTTTTCCCTTTTCCCAGCAGGGGAATCTAAAACGTTGCAGAATTTTTCTACATGTCTTTCTCTACCTGATCTGAGTACAATGGGAAGTTCCTGTCTGCAAGTAAAAGATGAGAAACTGGCTGACAACCATAGAATAAGAAGGATGAATAAATTGGGACCCCTCTGAATGTCCATGAAGCTTAGATGACAGTGAATCTTAATTGAGTAGGATCTGGGATTCAATGAATGTGGGACAATGGTCTGTACCCTGTCACTTGTATTTTAAATAAACGCTGATTGGCCAGTAGCCAGGCAGGAAGTATAGGCGGGGCGACCAGACAGGAAATTGAGGTGGGGCGTTGAGAATTCTGGGAAGAGAAAGATTAAGTGTGCAGTCGTGACCCAGCTGCAGAGGAAGCAAAATGTGACTGCCTCGCCGAGAAAGGTACCACGCCATGTGGCTAACAGAGAGAAGAATTATGGGCTAATATAAGTTATAAGAGTTAATAAGAAGCATGAGCTACTA
>LOJH01000278.1:49819-69327 GCA_001685095.1 Ellobius talpinus | reverse complement strand
TTGGAAGTTCTGGTAGAATTCTGCATTGAAACCATCTGGTCCAGGGCTTCTTTTGGTAGGGAGGTTTCTGATGACAGCTTCTAATTCCTTGCAACTTACAGGTCTATTTAAACTGTTCACCTGGTCTTGATTTAATTTTAGTATATGGTACTTATCTAAAAAAGTGTCCATTTCTTGCTGATGGTTCAGTGACAGAAAATAATGAAATGTGATTTACATTAACCACATGTGATTTCTTTTCATCTCCATCAGTAGCTCTATTTTCATAGGTAAATGACACGGGGTCTTTCGAGCAACCTCTCCCGGAAAGCTTGTGTGTAACATTCTAACCCACTTAGAAACAACCAGACATTTTCCTGGCACCTTGCTCATGGCCGTCCACCAGGCTCACTGTAAACTCCAAGAATTGCAATATCCAATCACTGGTTACATGATGGAAAAGTTTCTGCCACTTAAAAACAAACAACAAGAATGACAATGTATAAGCCATGTCGATTAATTGTCATTTGCTTGTCTTACACTTCCCAGAACGCTGCTTGTTGCACACGTGAACGGTTTTTCCTATGTAGCTGGTGCAGTGAAATGGCCAAGGATGAAGTAGCAGTTTGACAGATATTTGCATTCAGTATTAACTGGTCAGATAAAATATGCATCAGTTATCTGAATTAATTGCGTGCCCGGATTTTATAATGCATGATTACTTAGATTAAATCTAAATAGATTAGCATCTGTTGCCTGAATTAAAATAATTCATTGTGTTATATTTTGTATTTTCTCAACAGATTGGATTCTTCAAAAGGCCGCTAAAGAAGAAAATGGAGAAATGAAATATTTTACAGGAGAAAAAGAGGACAGTATCGATTATTCAATGATCTATTCTCAGGTTTGCCTCAATCATGTGAGAAGAAATTTCGAAATATAACCAAAGACATGGTCACATGACTATATGTCATTCATCATCCAGCTGCTGGGATTACTCCCTTGGGAAGTGACAGATCAAGTATGATCCAAAAAGGGTACCCAAAGATATGTTTTAGAAAGTGATGAGAAATACTTTTAATAATTGCTCATTTTTGTTGAGTAAGTGAAATGACAAAGTGTTTTAAAGAAGAATCCCCAGTACATGTATGTTTATGTGTTTAGATGCCACGCAGAGCATTCAAGGGATGCATGAAAAGAGCTTTGTGTTCACTGAAACAGTGACTCTAGGCACAATGTAAACTAAGCTTCTCCTCTTGATGACACCTTCAGAGTGGCACTCAGCATTTGTAAATGCCAACAAAGGCATGGAGTGGGGAAGATTGCCCAATTCTAATGAGAAAAACTGCCTAGCAGAGCCCATATCCATTATGGACTGAAAGTAGAATGAAACCATAGAGCCGACTCTCAGTGACTTCTTGGGTTCTGTAGTTGGAATTAGTGTTTTCCAATGTGCTTAGAGTACAGTGCAATTGAACTTAAATTCTATGTCGAATAGACAGTTGAGAGAGTCATTTAAAAACAAGCGTACTGAGTCTATTCACTTAAGCTTTTACAAAAAGTAAAAGAGCTTAATTTATATTGAGCTCTAAAACACAAACCTCTTTTATAAGAAAAAAAGCAAAACAGACACTTAAAACAGTTTGTGTAGCATAACAGTGATCAGTCATGAAAAACCACAGCGTGTGTGTGATGCCCAGAAGGTTTAATGAACCATAAGAACATAGATAGATACCCCAAAAAGACTAAAGTCACCTTTTCTGAGCAGTTGTTTAATGATGGGGCTTCCAGATGTTACACTAAAGTAGGAGACTCCTCAATGCTTTGGTATAAGGTTCTTTTAAAACCCGAAGATATGAGTGTTTATTTTTGAGTTTTCCAAATACGTTTCATTTTACTATTGAAAAACAGTCTCCTGAGCTATTTTTATATTTACTAAGAACACACTGATTTTGAGCAAGGCATCTCAGAATTAAAAAAGAAACCAAGAAATGTAGTTTAAAAAATCTATACCTTGAAAACTTAACCCAACAGAAAGATACAACTCAGTTGTATGTACTTCTGTATCACTGAAATAATCCCTAAGGGCCTTGAACTCTGCTGTAATTAAGCTCCCAGATACTCCATTTCTAAGATAAATAACAATGAATGAATGTATACATCTTCATGTGTGAACTACTGCTGTGACATTTGCTGATCACCCTGCCCCAAAGCCATTTCTCTGCTTGACTGAATATCGTAAGACCAGAAACGTGTCAATACTCCAAAAGAGCTGGACTCTGCTCTCCTCAAAACACAAAAAGCCAACAGAGAAATTAAGTGTTACGGGTTGGATTATTAAAAATGTATTTCTGAGGAATTATCTTAGGGACAGGTTCAGCCTACCTTTTGGCTTTCCAGTCCTATGTATAAGATCCTAAGGCGTAGGGGATGCATGTGAGGTGGCCACAGTCATCCTTGGCTGGAAGAAAGGTGGACAGGAAACGAGAAGAAAGAAGGTGTGTTCTCCCCTCTCACTGTCTCTCGCCGGCTACAGAAGTAATGGCTTCATCCTGCAATTTTTCCCCATCAGAACTCAGGTGTTTCTTGCTCAGTTACCATGGGTGCCCATCTCCAGCACACTCCCGCTCAGCAGCCCTACTCCTAACTCCGTGTCTTCGGGAATAAAATTCAATTGATACATTTAGATTCATATTTGACATCAGGGACTACCAGGCACTGAACTTTGTACACTGAGCTATGCGTGTGCATATTTAAACTACAAATGTTGCTAAGCCAAAAGGACAAAACAGAAATGAGGACATTTTGAACTTTTAAGGAGAATAACAGCAGTTGGCCAGATAAAAAGGTGCCAAAACCCCTTGATGACCAGTTTTTAACGTACGTTATTCCTGGTTAGTAGTAAATATTTAAGGAACCAGCTATCTCTTCTCTACAATCATAACTAAGTTTCTGTGTGTGTAATCATTTGCATTACACATACATATGCCATTTAAACACAGAACAACTGAAGAATAACAAATGACAGAACTTACTAAGATAGGGAAAAAAATAAACACACAAAAGCAACACCAGGGATGGAAGTTTGTTTCCTTGGCTTCTCATAAGACTTCACTTTCATTAATATTTAAGTTTTTAAGATTAGTCAGTATTTTGTAAGTTAAAAACTACGAATGCAGAGGCTTTGAGTTTTAAAAAGATAATAGATGCCCAAAATTAGCTTTATAGACATAGTCTATAACATATAAATAAGAAATTACTAAATTATGTAACAGTATTTTAAGACAATAGAATTGGGCAATACTTAGGACTATTTATGAACTTACGGATTAAAATAAATCACCAAATATCTTGTATCTTTGATTTGATTTTCTTAAGCACTGGTGCTCCCAGTATGAACTGAACTATGCATGCACTCCCTTTCCTGAGCACACAAACAATGGAACATGAATAAATTACTCAACAAACTGTTTCTTCAGGAGGGACAGTTACTCCAATATCTGACTTCCATGATGACATTGCTCTCTCCGCATGCCACTTTCAGACACCTAAAAAAACCCTATTTGGATTGCAGAATTCCTAGAAATGTGTGTCAGATTTTATCAACTCGTATGAGATACTGTAGCATACTACTGAAGTAAACTGCATCCTACATAGTAGAAAAAGTGGTGTCTAGAGACATATATCAATGTTCACCATCTATACACACACCTAAGCACACGCTCTAGTTATGCTGAAAATACTGGTTGTATCAATCCAAGAACTTAAAATGCTATAGATTATTCATCCTTTAATTTTAAATGTCTAAGATCAATCATCCTTTAATATAAATAAAGCAATATGAACTTGCAGGAGGAAGCAGTTGAAAGCAAGAAAATACAGAGGGTGGCCTGCAAGCCACTAAAAACAAGAGTCACTCAGGAGTCACAGAGAAACCTTCTCAAAACACTCCAAAAAAAAGGCAAAGTGAGAAGTCTTCTTTAGCAAACATTTCTAGCTTTTGTGATCCAATTCAAACATCAGCAATGCAATTTTTTAAACTATTTTTCTCTGAGCACTAGGATCCTTGACAACTTAGACCCCAAATATTTTCTGTGGCATATGTATACTTGAAAAAAAAGCTTGTAGAAGGAGAAACTTTTATAAAATTTGATGCATAGGTAGCCAGAATGACTTTTATCTATAAATATAGATATATGAATATATATAAGTAATGTGCATATATTTTTCATAGAAAGCCTTCTACCTTTTCTTGTATAAATTGTTTAAGCTCAATTGGGAAGCAGAAATCTTTGTATAAAATAACTTGTGATTGAGCAGCACTGTGTTACAATGTGCTTTCCATGGCATCTTCATTGACCACACCATCAATTCCATATGAACTCCTATCCTACTCGGCATGATGCTGAACAAACTAGAGGAAGACCCAGGGCCAGAGCCTGTCGCATGTGCCAGTGCCAGAATCTGCCTTGTGTACCAGGTTTAGTTTGTTGTCCAAAGAAAGTGACTTGGGGCAAATAATTGTTCAAAATAGCATTTTATGCCCTCTTCATTGGTTCTTAAAACCCCTCAAGCATCCTTCTACCCCCCCACTCTTCTCCTCAAATGGTTTTCAGGAAGACTGCTTTAGTAGCTTGCTACTAAGATGTGTGCTTCTTTTACTGAGAACGCCAGCTTCAGTGAACAGATCATTCACTCTGGTTTTCCAACCCAGATTCCTTAATGACACTCCAAAGGGTTAGCATGGCACCCTTAGAAGTATTTGTACTTCTGAGATGCAGCATCATTCCTTGAGAAGTTTACAACCATATGAGAGACTGTTCTCCAAGGTTCTATGGGAGAAACTGGAGAGATTTAAGCTTTCAGCAACTGGGTATTTTCCAATCCCCATCCTCACCCAAGGGACAATTCTAAAAGCTGAAAGAAGTCTACGTCCTCAAGATGCTGCTGTTTTGAAAGGGCATATGCAAATTAATTGAACATAAGGGACTTTAAATGCAGATAACACTTCAAAATGAAGAGCCTGGGCTCTTGCTTCCAACTGGTCAGTGGTCCCCAAGCTCTAGCTACCCACAATCTGGAAACCACCACCATCCAGTAAGTCTGCTGAATGGAAAGACAAAGCACATGGCTAAAGGCCACGGTCAGGGCTGGGTGTGGTCCCATAGTTGAGTGCACAGAGCTCATGCAAGGCCCTGGGTCTGAATTCTAACACCACATAGGGGTAACAGGTATTATCATGCTTCCATTTCTCAAATGGAAGCACTGTAGTATGCTACTAAAAAACTACACAACTTTTAAAAAGAATTTAAAAAGCAACAGCATTAAACGATAGCATTAATTACTTAACAGCATTAATCTTGTGAACTATTCAGTGTCTTTTATCCTCGTTATTAAAATTTTACCTCAAATTTAGAAATTCAGAGTAAGACATTTAGCCATCACCATTAAAGGAGAAAGCAGAGAAGCATATGGAAGCAGGCAAGCCTCATCTGGCCCAGGGAAGTCTACAGTTCCTAACCTGTGGAAAGAAAACCTATGAGAATCATGACTATAAAGCAGGGGCCAATGACACTCAGTGCTGTGACTGTGTTTGGTATTTGTGCTTCAAGGTACATACTTGAGAGAGCAGTGTGGAGTTTATGTGCAACAGTTTGAGGCTGAATATCTGATCGCTCATTCATTGGATTTATGCATATAAACTGGGGGAGTGATCTTAAAAGAAATCTTCCTAATGACACCAGAATGAAAACCCACGCATAATCAATTCCTATTAGCATTGTTTGTCCCCATTTCTGTATTCAAGAGCTGGAGAGAGATGGAGGAAGAAAGGGGTAGTGAATATTGATTTTACTTTCCTCCATAGAGTAGCCATAGTGAAGGAAGTCACCCCATGTAGACCCGATGTCGCATGACAACTTATACTTTGATAAATATTAAAGAAATGGGGGCAGGCGAAGAAATGAAACTACCTACCTATCTTGATTTCTACCACGCAATTCATGAAAATGACCAGAGTTTCCTGAGACTCCATGTGTCCCACCCCACAGCACACCCAAATGTACTTGTCACTATATGAGCAAAAGTGTACTCTTACTGACGGATTGACCCCAGGGAACTTTCTGGGTTAACACATCTTAGGGTCATGTGAAGACCGCTGTCTGAAACCACAGTCTGTAGACTCTTCCTTCTGGAGCCATTCCATGCAGGAGATCCTGGTGCTTAGCATTTCAGTCAGGGTTACCTGCTGCCCTCACCCTGCAAGCAGCCACTCCTGGCTGCAGGATTAGGAAACACTGGCCTGTTGGGATGGTGTGCTGTTTGTTACTACTGTGAAGCTGTAAGACTGTTGATAGGCTGTGTGCACCATATATACATCTTATTAAAAAGAAGGATATTGCACTTAATAACTACTGCCCTGGAGCATCCACTACACTCCCCCAACCCCACATTTCCTCATTGCCTAGTTTAAAGTTCTTAGATTGCTCATTTTCCTGACTTACCTCAAACTGAACTTATTATCAAAGGGACAACTTAGAGGTATGGGCATAGACTTATTAGAAAATGATGAGATAAAAATGCTTCGTTGACATTCAAGAATAAAGAACCTTTTGCATAGAAATTCATGGAATCTGCTGCAAGATGACAGTCATGTACGAGGTATAATTAGAATTAGCTGAGTGTGTGAAGGAGCATTTGGAATGCTCTATGGATGGCGTATCCTGTACACTATTCTGAGGTCAAAGGTTTGATATTTTTGTATAGTTCTATCTTATCTTGTGCATCAGCTGTGTAATTTACGTCAAGGTAAATGAGCATCCTGTTTTATATCTTAAATAAAAAATGACTCAAAGAAGAATGTGATTACTGTGATTTTAAATACATATTTTCTCCAGAATGAATGGGACTTCTTCCAAATAACCAACTATTTTTTAAAGCTCCATTGCAGCTTTTACTTTGGTACTCTACAAGGAAGAACAAAAAGCAAATTAAGCATGTCTGTGGTGTTTCCTGTACAAGATGCAATGTGATTGTCTTGCGAACTTGAGACAAAAGCCACAGAATCTATATGACTGCTTACCTTCTCCTAATGAGATGATTTAATAATACATCTTTTGCTGTATAATAGGTTAGACCACTGAGGAAGTAAAATGAATCTCAGCTTTACCCACGCAACCTAAACAAAGATCATTTCTCTGACCTTGAAAAGTGAGGAATTTGTCTCCATTGGCAAGCAAGCAGTTCTAGAGTGGACACCAAGCAGCCGGGCAGCTTCTAATTCAATCCAGGACGTCCATGATCTACCTGGAGTGATTATCGGAGATAACCAGACAGTTGGGCATCTTCTAACTCAATACAGATCCTCTGTGATCTACCTGAAGGAATGTCAGGTCAATTCCCTAAGACTGTCCCTGTATTAGAGGCTAATCACAGCACCAGAGTTTGTAACCCAAGCTTCCAACTAACAAGCTGTAAGCCAAGATTCCCACAGTCCCCTTATTGAATTCAAGATGATCACTTAACACAGAGAAACATTTATATTTGCTGGCTTGTTTAAAATGGTATTACAGAAGACATAGATGAAGAATTGCACAGGGCAAGGTGTGGAAAAAGATGTATAAGTATCTCTAGGAGCCACACCCTCTAGGAGGCTCTATTTGTCTAGCTATTTGGAAGCTCTCTGATTTCCCTTTGGGAAATTACAGAGACTTCTCTGAAGAGCATGATTACCAATAAGACAGATTGGGAAACTTACAAGGTCTGTCCAGATTTTTTAGCATTCCTTTATCTTCATTATGAAGCTTGAACCTTCTGGAGAGAGGAAGCATGGAAGTGATTCCTATAGATTTATTTGTATTGTTTAAGAATAAGCATATGTTTTTAACTTTTACTCCCTCTCTCTCTCTCGTGTGTGTGTGTGTGTGTGTACATGCATACACATACATGTGTGAGAGAACAGATGTCAACATCATGTGTCTCCTGCCATGGTTCACTATAATTTTGAGAAAAGGTCTCTTCATGAACCTAGAGCTCACCAATTTATCAAGACTGTCCAAAGAGCGCCAAGAATCTTCTGTCTCTGCCTCCACACCTCTAGGCTAATGAGTCAAGGCCACCATTACCAGCTCTATATGTGTGGGTAATAGGGATCCAAACTCGGCTTCTCATGGGCAATTTACTGACTGGTCACTTTCCCTAAAAAAGTGGAAGAACCATTGAGGGTAGAAACATTTAAAACACAATTATAAACACCCATCAGAGAGGCATCATAATTAAGTGTTTTAAGTGTTTATTTAAAAAGTTTAAATGTTACATTTAAATTTTCTTTAGTATAAATATATAATAATCAGACACTTTAGATATGACGATGATAATAATGTAATTATTCCCTCACCTTCATTCTGTACCTATACATATATATATACATGCTATTTGAGGCTTCTCCATAGCCCACATATTGAATAATTATTTATTCATCTACTTCTTCAAGAAGTGGAGTTAGGAAGAAAGCAAACAGAGGAAGATGACAGTCTCACTTGAGTCTGGCACACACAGTTCTACTTGTACAAAATCAGCTGTTGTTTTACTGGCAATCATAATGGAAGATATTTTGTCATAAAAAAGGTTTGGAATCACTGTACTACAAACAACGAAAAGAATAAAATGACAGAAATAAAGAACATGAGACAGGACACATGTAGAGAATAGCCAGTAACATGACAAATGTACTTTTGACCATATTCATAGTTATAAAATGATGAGTGGTCTAAACACCAAATACCAAATGATGGACATTAACAGACTGTAAAAAAAGTAGATTTCAGCAATACGCTTTCTAAAGGGGCTGGGGTTCAGATGCAAAGGCACAAGTAGTTTGAATGGAGATGGTGGACAAAGCATCAGAAGTGCAAATATTGAGAGAACTGGACTAAATCTATTGATAGCAAATAAGGTAAACTTTTTGTGGTTTTTGTTTGTTTGTTTTGTTTTGTTTTTTGAGACAGGGTCTCTCTGTGTAGCTTTGGCTGTCCTGTAACTCACTCTGTAGCCCAAGCTGGCTTCAAACTCAGAGATCCACCTGCCTCTGCCTTCCAAATGCTGGGATTAATGGCATGCGGCACCATTGGCTGGCTAAGACAAAATTTAAAATGTGTTCAGTGCCACAGAGATTGCTGAATAAATTCTAATGTTATAAAAATACTTGATTGTGTTGTCATTGATGTCTTACTGGCCTCATTAACACTTCAAAATGGAATTTAGATTAGGGCAGAATCTATGGGAATAAACAATTCAGAACCATGCCTGTTACGCTGATGTGTAGAAGGAGCTGCAATGTTCACGGGTTCCAGTTGGAATAGTACAATTCTTTTTCTAATTACTCGAAAACAAAGCTAGTGTTGGACTAGAAAGAACTGGTTTCAATTAATAAGGCAGTAGTCTCACAGAGAAAGGTTTCTTCTTACGTTTGCGTTTTGATCTGTTTTTTTTTTCTTTTCCTTTTGTGGCAGTTTCTTTCAACTGAATATGTACGGAATAAATTCATTTACATGCCACAGCCTAGAATCACAGTCTGAAGAGAAGACATGATTCAACCTCGTAGATAAAGAACAGCATCTGAATTTGCCATCTCCTGTTAAAGCAGAGCCAAAGTTGCTGTGCCAGGGACTTCAGCCATCATGGGCAAAAATCACAAGGCTTTTTAGTTTGAGTTGCTGAGTCTCTCTGGCTGTGTGAGTGAGTCTTACCTTGAAGCTGATGGAAGTGTGCATTGTGACTCTGCCCCATCCTTATTCTACCTTTGGTGAAGTAGTTACAGCAAGAGTCCACAGATACGCTATAGGATGGATATAGTGGGCAGTGGGAAGAAAGGGCTATGTCTCACTAAGAGGAGTCCTCCTGCCCCTGTAGTACCTGTCACTCTGGTGTTCTCTCTTTCCTGAGAGAGAAATTGTCAAGAATGAGAATGAAGGCCAGCTCTCTACAGGAGATATTGATTGACCTGCCTTTGTTGGTACTGTTGGGCAGGCATCCTTGAGCAGAAATAAGACAGGATGGGGGTGGCTTCAGAGCTCTTGAGGTTACTTAGCTCTCCAGTCAGGCGTGTGCTTTATGCTTTACCGTTATTTCCACTGATTATAAAAAGAACATTCATTCTCTTTTATCAGTTTCTACTCAAAGCAGGAAAATATGCTTAGATAGATTGAAAATGCCTTTTAAGTACGTAATTAAATATGAAGAATGAGTCTCTCTTCTTTCCCTTCCTAGACGCTGTGGCATTAGAATATTGGCATTTTGTTTCCTTAAATTGCCTCCTAAGGTCTACCACAGCTCCTTATCCAGAAGGCTTTGTTGCAGCCCAGACTTAACTCTGTTTTTCTTTTCTATAGATTTATATTTTCCTTTTGATTTGAGTTTTTCAAATTTGGAAGCTGTGATTATATACCAAACTTTATTCTTTTCAGTTCCAAAGTTCCAGGGGTTTAGAAAATGTGCACAGCTGTTATATACTCTATTACCCTGAACAGTTTTCAGTTTCTTCCCTCACCTCCAGCCTGCTTAATTGATTTGAATCTGCATCTTCCGCTTTGCCCCTGAAAATACGCCATGCCCATAAATTCACGAAGTTTAGAGCTTTTGAGTTTTTGGTGTCTACCATTTTCATTTAGTATAACGTGTTTGCCCTTCAACCCGTGCCCATATTGCTCATTCATTTTTGTTCCTGAGCAGTATTTCTTTTTATAGATACATTTTATTTTCTTGTATTTGACACTTTTGTGTTTAATGGATGGAAAGAGGCTTGTTAAAGACTTGAAAAATTGTGGACTTCTTCATCTTTTATTTCCAGTGAAACAATATTGATCCTAGAGAGGGCTGAGCCTAGGACTGAACATATGTACAGGCCTTTAGTTGCCCCAGCAGAAATACCCCAGATGATCTATGCTACATAATGGATTGCTGCATTTACACTGTTCTTTTCCATAAAAAGTAGTTTTGAGAAGCATATATAATCAGGGATTTCGTATCTCAAAGTG
The DNA here is from genome assembly GCA_001685095.1 of Ellobius talpinus. Lineage (NCBI taxonomy): Eukaryota > Metazoa > Chordata > Mammalia > Rodentia > Cricetidae > Ellobius > Ellobius talpinus. Next base: position 58,315 of record LOJH01000278.1, on the reverse strand, counting down.
TAATTTGGCTCGGTAATATACTGGAAAGTGAAAAGGACTTGGAGACATGGCCTGAGTTCTAGCTCTGCTGTTTCTTGGTGACTCATGCTTTGGCATGTTGCTGGAATCCATCTCTCTGAAACTGAGCTTTTTCATTTGGACAGTGCAAATCGTAGTGCTTGGCTTGTAAAGTTACTATGGGAAGTTAGAATAAATTGAGTTGAAAATAGTAACAGAGAGATATGTCACTCTCCATACGACAAGTAGGTCTCTCACTGCCCCATCAACTCCCTACAGATTAGGTTCTCCAGTATCTAGAGAGTGTTTAATTCTTATTTATTTTGTGCTTGGGGACATGCATATTCCATATGTGAGCATTGCAGGACAACTAGTTGAAATTGCTTCTCTCCTTCATTATATGAATCCCAGGGATAAGACTCGGATTACCAGCATTAGCAGCAGGCATCTTTATCCTTTGAGCCATCTTGCTATCCCAGTATGTATATTTTCTTCTAATTCTATAATAATTTCAGGCAACCCAAAAGTTATTTTTCCTTTAGATTCTAATAACATATATCACAGAAACAAAATTTAATCAGTTCTTTATAACTATCACTGTATTAGAAATTAATAAGTATTATCATTTTAGTCAAAATAGACACATTTTAGTCACAATTTATAGTAAATATATCTATATTCATAACTAAGAGAAACAACAAATTATTTTTTAGGCTCAAACTAAACTGCATTAGCATATAGATGGAATTACTTGACTTTTCTGTTTTGTTTTGCTTTCTGTTTTTCAAGACAGGGTTTCTCTGTAGCTTTGGAACCTGTCCTGAAACTAGCTCTTGTAGACCAGGATGGCCTCAAACTTAGAGATCCTCCTGCCCCTGCCTCCCAAGTGCTGGGATTAAAGGCATGCACCTGCCCGGCCTGTGCCACCACCACCCAGCTGACCTAAGTTTTTTGATCCCCATTTTTACCTCCATTATCATGTTCATGTCACAAGTCACTATGCCACATTCCAGAAGTTCTATCAGTTTTTCTGAAAATGATGGGTTTCCTACCAGGAGACCCTTATTTGGAAAATGGGTTATGTAAAAGAGACTCCAGGCAAAAGTAAACAGCAACAAATATGCAATCGTATATAACAGAGCCAGTAAAACTCTGAGCCTTGAACCAATATTCAACCATATGTAACAGAGCCAGTAGAACTGTGTAAGCTTTGAAGTCTCAGCTGGAGCATGCCGTAGATGAAGGGTAGTGTTTGTTAGAGCAAGATATCTGAGGCTCAGCTACTACCTAAGAGCTGGACAGATCCTTCCTTCTGAGCCTCTGCTGCCCATTAGGATGTGTGCCTCATGCCCATCAACTGGATGCCGTGATGTCCTCATTTTTGTCATTACTGCCATGATGGTCCAGTTCATCCAGCCAGGTTGTGTGGCATGGTGCTCATAGTACTGTTTCCTTCTGCTCTTGGAATGGACCACTTGAGCGCGCTTGTGAATCTGACTTGAAGTCAGTCCATCCTCTGATTCATGATCTAGCGATGGCCATGATTAAGTGAGGAAAGCACCTACCACCTTGCATTTGTCACATCCTGGCCAAACACGTAGCACTCTATGGTTACTGTCACTGGATCATTCTACCAAGATTAGCAATTTCCTTTTTGTGCAATATTTACTCTGCAACCCCTTTGATGTGGCCTTTTTCCCTCTCTCTTGTGAATTAGAGCTGATATCTCATTTACTCAAATTCATTCTACTCCTTGAAAATGTCTTGTTCTTTAAATTTTTATTTCATACCTTAACCCTTCCCAAGGTGAATTGCGGCTCAAATAGATGTATGATCTCCTAGACTTGCTCCATAGACTTGCAGACTTTCTGAATCCCCTAGTTATTTTGTTTCCTGTGAATACCTCCACTATTACACATGCCAATACACATGTACATACATACTGCACACCCCAAAACTACATAGCTATGTGTGTATATTTTTATGATATTTAATATTATTTATTTAAATAATAATAATACCAAAATATGTAATATCAAAATGAGTCAGACTGTGCAACTTAAGCATGAACAATTTATTGTGCATTTATTATGCCTCAATGCATGCTGAAGAAAAAAAATAACTTCTATTAAAATTATATGCTCAAAACAAGAGTCTGTGTTAGTCCCAGAGCAGGCATTTAGTCATACATGTCATGTACAGTTAGGCAATTAAAAAGGGAGATTAAGAATGGAAAAGAACAGAGGCCAAATTGCAAATAAATGTGGCAGAAAAATGTTGAGCTAGAAAAAGAGGCAAGGGTCAAGAGAAAATTCTGTTTCCATTCATAATCTGCTAACGATTCTGAAATGCTGTACTAGACGTAGGAAAATGCCTACATGTGTGTTACCTTGGGGTTGGAAATGGCAAGAAGTGAGTCTCTTGGGACTGTGTGCACACCTCCATGTATAAGCCATCCTTCTGTGAACCTCCTGAAGATGTTAGTCTGAAAGGAAGCTTCACTATAAGGCAGGCACGCAAGTAGACCTACCATTAGGAAGTCTGGTGCCATCACAGACCAAGGACACGGATAAGAGCTCCACGTTTTAATGATGGAGACCAACAATATGGTTAAGAGCTCCATGTTTTAATGATGGAGACCAACAATATGGTTAAGAGCTCCATGTTTTAATGATGGAGACCAACAATATGGTTAAGAGCTCCATGTTTTAATGATGAAGATCTGCATGATCCTCAATCAACAAAGCCCAGTAGTGCACACATGAAGACCTGAGTTCAGATCTCCAAAACCTACATAAAAAGCCAAGTGCAATGGCATGTGCCTGTCATCCCAGTGATGGTGAGATGAGAGGTGGGGGCAAAAGATAGAGATCCTGGGAAACTCTTGGGATCCATGTAGCTGTCTGGGTCTACACAGTAAAGGTCCAAGTCAGTAAGAGACCCTGTCTCAGATAAAACTTGGAAAGTACCTGGGAGTTACACCCAAGGTTGTCCTCTGACCTCCCCACATACAGAGAGAACACATACACACTTGCACCCTCACATACAAATTCACAAATACATACACACAAAAAGGTAAAGGGAAAAAAAGACCCCAGATAGAAACAATTCAAAATACAGGCGCCTTCCACACAGAAGTGGAAACATTCGGAAGAAGACTTTAGGCATTTTCTGAATGGAGCTTCATTTACACCCAGAGATGGGTATATCAGCTGTGAAAGTCACTACTCCCTGCATATACTTCATAAAGCCTAAGAAGAAGTGTACTGTAACATGAGGGGCCTGCTTGCTCAGTGGGGTTTCTGTCCCTCCTGGTACCCCACAGCTGGCAAGTCCCAAAGAAAATCACACAGAGAGTCTGCATTACTTATAAACTGATTGGCCCATTAGCTCAGGCTTCTTGTTAACTCTTGTAGCTTAGAGTAACCCATTGTTCTTATCTATGTTAGCCACATGGCTTGGTACCTTTCTCAGCCAGGTAGATTACATCCTGCTTCTTCCATGGTCTGGGCAAGACTGGGAGGAATGGGCTTCTGCCTTCCTAGCATTCTCCTGTTCTCATTGCCCCACCTCTACTTCCTGTCTGGTTGACCCGCCTATACTTCCTACCTGGCCAGTCAGTGTTTATTTAAAACATGATTGACAAAATACAGATAATTCTCCTGCACCAGCGTACAGTATTAGAGCAGCATCACATGTGAAAACTTGCACTTTTAAGGGCCTTAAAACTCCCTGGTTTTCTTCAATGTAAACTTTAAATAAAAGCCATCCAACTGCTTAACTTTGTGATTTAACATAATCATCTATAAAATTCATACTTGAAAACCTTGAAATCAAGTTATAAAAAAGGGGGGAGGCAGAATCTCATAAAACAAGTTTACAGTTTCTTGTGGAACCACATTTGTAGCTATCTTAAAACATATCTACACAACATTCTTTCTCTATAGCTCTAAAGTATTAAAGTGGTAGAAGTCAGGATAAGGAATTGATTCAGTGAATAAATCACTCGCCACAAAAGCATGAGGCATAAACTGATATTGAGTTCCCAGGGCCCACCTAAAGCCAGACACAGAAGAGTACATCTGTGATTCCAGTGCTTCTAAGGCAAGATGGGAGGCAAAAAGAGGAGAACCCCTGGAAGATTTCCAGCCATTGAACCCGGCATAGAAAGAAGAGGGACAATAACAAAGACCCTTTTTGCAAGCTTTTCTGACCTTCAGACATTACCACAACATATATGCATACACACACTCACACTACCAGAAATTTTGGATGCCCCTTTGTGATTTCCAGGTGACCGTGGGGAAAATTGGGACCCACTCTTAGAGTTTAGACTCAAAGAATTTAAGAATGGAGTCAAATGAAGCTTGCAGACAATTTTAGTAGAGTTTCAAGGAAAACCCCGAGGGCCGGCTAACTGGAAACCTCAGTTGCCTGGATGAGAGAATGAAGAAGGGAGGAGAAAAAGCCATGCCACTTGAGTTAAGTAGGTATAGAAGTCAAACACATGGTAGATAAGTAGCCAATTGCAGGTAAGGAGGCTTTAGACAAAGAATAAGGAACCCCAAAATATTAGTGGGATAAAAAAACATACTTAGGTTCTGAGAAATGCTTAGAAAAACACAAAAGAAAAATTTGCACCTTTCTTAGTCAGGTGGGCAGACCCAGTGAACCTCATGGCAGTTCGCATGGACTTCACTAGAGTGGCCAAGAATTCTGGGAAGAAGCAGTATGGTATACCATGAAAGGAATTATGATTCCACTTATCTCCTTAGTATCACTTAAGGTAAGTCTGGTCTTCTCTTGACCAGTTGATTGACATGGACCAGCTGGAATGGGGCCACCCAGGCCAACCCACCCAGGCCAGTGTTTCTGTTCTCTTGACCAGGAGATTTCCCTCAAATGATCTTTATGGCTACTTTTACATATACACGCATTTCATAGACACTCACAAAATAGTACAAGCCACCTCTTATACAATTAACTTTATAAAGGTTAATAACAAGTCTAAAGAAACTGTATTAGATGTTCTTTCATTTTCCTGAATACCACGAAAGGACTGAGCTTCTGTTTCCTTTCTCATATGCAGTGTAATTCCAGCTACAACAGTTCCCCGGAGGTAGGATTTGGTAATGAGATTCCAAGAGTACTGACAACATCTATTGAAGGCAACCAATATTGGTTCTGACCACAGTATTTAACCCATTCATTTGCACATGGTAGATGTGAAATAAATGCACACATGAACACTCAATTACAGCCTTACTTCTTGCATAAAGAATCATTGTAGAAACAAGAGTTTGTGGAAGTCATGACAGTCTAGAAGAAAACCAGGGAGGAAACCTGGAGAAAAAGCGTAAGCTCACAGAGGAGCTTCTGCTTTCATGTAGCACAGTGGGGGCTCCGAAGCAGAAAAGATTTCCAAGGTGACTAAGTCTGACTTTCTGACTTTCCAGAAGTTCAAAATCTTTGGAGATTCTCCCAGCCTCACAGAGTTCTTCTGATGTGGAAACAAATCTTACTGGCCTGTCAATCAGATAAATGCTAATGGAATTATTGACTCTCTTTGATTTTTTTTTCTGTTTAGCTGTTAGACATTTGAAATGTGTTTCCTTCAGAAAGGACATACTCCAAACTAAAAGGTAGAATCACAATTGCTTCAAACAAAATAGAAGTCAATGTCACGCATGAAATGTACTTAAAGCTAAAGGGTAACATGGCTGAGAAAGAGTTCTTGGCCTCACTGGGCAGGAATTAAAACTACCTAACAAAAGCCTTAAAAAAAAGAAAAAAAGAAAAAACCATAAAAAATAAACTGGATGCTAAACCAGAAAGGACACTTTACTGAATGAGAATATTACTTAATTCAGAGAAGAGCAAAGCTTTTAGAAGTCAAAGTTGGAAGACATACAGAATGATTGAATAAGGAAGAAGTCATTCTACAGGGAAGGGAGTGGAGTACACGGTGAGACAAAGCTGAGAATTCACACAGTTCTTAGAAGTTGTACAGAGTAAGTGGTGCTCAGGCTTTTCCATCCCAAGCAGGCTGTCATTGACATCTTTATGTCTGGAATTTCTTTATATCACTTCAATTAATTAACTACACTTTGGCCAACACTAATTTTATGTATAATGAACTTTTCCTCTCTTGAACAACAACTGATCTCTCATTGAGATCAAGTTTTGCAGAGACAACAGAATAGCAGAGACACAGGCTCCCTTGATCTTATGGCAGACAGCCCTGACAAATAGCAAGCCATCTCAAGTGTGTTTAAGCAATACTTCCCTTTTCTAGGGCCTTTTCATCCTTTACAACATTAGCTTCTTCTCTGTTTTGTTTTTTATTAAGCAGAGGAGTTAGTCATTAGTTGAGCGAATGCATTTATTCTTTAATGAAACAGGTATTTATTGTGCATCTATTCGGGGCAGGCCCTGTCGTAAGGACTACGAATGAAAGAAGTTAACGACACAGGTTCACTGTCTTTAGGGATTTCCCATGGGAGGAAGAAAACTGTGTTACTGCTAAAGAAACACTATGAATAGAGACCTGCTCAGACCAGTTCATGAGAAAGCTGAAGAGGGCATAGGCACCTTTCATGGACTGAAAGATAAGGGAAACTCAATCTCCTACATAGCTGAAAAAAATGAAGGAGAAAACATAGAACCTCAGTCTCATCTTTCTCTCAAAATAACCCGGGAGAGTCAAGAGTCAAGAAAGAAGTTTTGATCGTTGGTTCAGTCTCTGTGAGCACCTAGGAGCCCAGGTTAGTTGATTCTGTGAGTTTTCTTTCAGTGGCCTTGACCCCTCTGGCTCCTACAATCTTTTCTCCTCCTCTTCTGCGGATTCCCTAAACTCCACCTAATGTTTGGCTGTGGGTCTTCCTCTCTTTCCACCAGTTACTGGATGACCCCTATCTGATGGCAATTGTGCTAGACACCAAACTGGTCACAGGAGATGGTCAGTTCAGCCTATGCATCTACTATTGCTAGGAGTCTATGCTGGGTTTTTGTAGGTTCCTGGGAGATTCCCTTGCAGCAGGCTCTTAACCTGACCCCCAAATACACCCCTTTCCAGTCGTCTCTTTCAGTACCTTCCCCTTTAACCCCCACCCACCTGATCACTCATGTTCCCAGCCCCACCTGCCCTCAGTTCAATGATGAAATAAATCCCTTCTATCTCCCCTTCCCAAGGAGATCTGGGTGTCTCCCCCCCATGAACCCTCCTTGTTACCTAGTCTTTCTGGGTCTGTGGATTGTAGCCTGGCTGTTCTTCACTTTACAGCTAATATCCACTTATGAGTGAGTAGGTACATACCAAATTTGTCTTTCTGGGCCTGGGTTACCTCCCTCAGGATGATTTTTTTCTGCTTTCATCCATTTGCCTTTAAATTTCCTGATGTCCTTGCTTTAAACAGCTGAGTAATACTTCATTGTGTAAGTATGCCACATTTTATGTAACCATTCCTTGGTTAAGGGACATCTAGGTGGTTTCTAGATTGTGGATATTTCAAATAAAACTGCTACGTACATAGTTGAGCAGGTCTCCTTAGGAATGACCTAGTTACTCTGCATATATGTTCCAGCTGTTTAGATTGATCCTCCCGTGGGACTCCTCAGTGGAAACAGGGTCTGTTCCCAACCTTTTTTACCGGATTTGGAGACCCTACTTCTCATACTGAGTCATCTTGCCCAGCCTTAATACATGGGAGGTGTTAGTTTTATCACAACTTGATATGCCATGTTTTGTTAATACTTTTGAGAGCCTGCCCTTCCCTAAACTGAAATGGAGGAGTAGATTGGTGGAAGGGAATAGAGGAAGGATGAGGGAGGGACTGGGAGAAGAGGAGGGAGGGGAAACTGATGCCAGGATATAAAATAAATAAATTGATTTTTAAAAGAAGTAGAAAGAAATTTTAAAGTTTTGGAGGGAGTGTGGGTGACTGATGTAAATATATGTACATGAAATTTAAAATACCTTGATTTTTAAAAAAACTTCTGTGATGAGGGTTGAGAAATACACTAATCTGTAGGTATAGAAAAGAACTCAGGGGGACATTTCATTTCCATCTCCATTTAAGAAATAATGTTAGGTTCTCTCCCAGGGGCTATCTAGGCATGGTTTTTGTTTTACTCCAGTTAAAAAATACCAGATATTGGTTGTAACTTTGAGCCCGTCATTAAATGCAACCAGAGTGGTTGGTTGCACCCATAATATTCATGCCACTGTTACACCAGTCATTATAGTACCTCCCAATATTCACAGAGAGGTAAGGCTATTGGTATATTCTCTCCCTTGATAGCATGCATAGAATCTTTTAGCACTATGAAAACTAGAGAGCAGGGGTGAAACTTCCAGGTGATACCAGTTTGCTCATGTCCTATGGCTCAGGGATGTGGTGTTTTCAGCAGTAGGTTCTTATCACCAAGTTCTGAATGATAGCCAAGAGCAGTAGCAATAGCTGGTAATGTTTGGAAGTGTCTACAGAATCCCACTGCAAA
>LOJH01000278.1:31150-46984 GCA_001685095.1 Ellobius talpinus | reverse complement strand
GAGAGAGAGAGAGAGAGAGAGAGAGAGAGAGCAGACAAATCCCAGAACACAGAAGTGGAAGCAAATGTACCTACCTCTCCTAACCAAGAGTTCTTTGTCATTGCTACCTGCAGGGAAAGGGAAGAATCGTTTTGTCTAAATCAAATGTCTCTAGCAGTCATGCTCTAAGGAAATCCCCATGCCCAGAAGTGGTTGGTCAACACAAATGAACTCCATGCTGTGGTTTTGTTTTTTGCTATGTGTGTGTGTGTGTGTGTGTGCTTTAGTGTTTTTGTCTTATTGAATTTGGGTTTCTTTTGTTTGTTTTTTGAGAGAGATGGGGGTGGGGGGAGAGAGAATGGTTGAAGTGGGGAATGAGACAGAGAGGATCTGAGAGGAAATAGGGGAGGGGAAAGAATATGATTAGAATACATTGTATAGGGTTGAGGGAGAGGTAAAATTAATTGTTATATGTAGGGGTCTCTGCAAACTCCATGACCAGCAGAGTGTTAATTCTTGTGAGTCAAGAAGGAAATTCAGCTCAACACAACTCAATAGCCGGTGTTCAGTTAAACTTCTAGAGTTTGACCCCAGGAAGTTTATGTCAGGTATATTTAAGCACAGCACAATTTTGAAAAAAAAATTCTTGATGACAATTAACTCATTCCTATATTTAAAACAAAACTTAAAACATGATTAAACTGAAACTCCTCACAAAGTAGTATGAACATTTCCACACAAATGAGTTCTATTAACTGAGAAAAATGCTCCCAAAAAAGGGTCTAGCAAGAATGACTGAGAAAAACATAAAAGTCTGGGGGAACCAGGTGTGGCCTGGCCATACAGATAGAGCAGAGGTCACCAGGCAATCAGCCACTTTTGCTTCATTATAAAATACATGGGACATTTCCCATAAGGATGGGTTCTACTGACTAAGAAACAGTGTTTAAGAAAAAGGTTTTGGGAGAATGTAAGATTCTGGAGGAGTCAGGTATGTCCTGGCCCTACAGATAGCACAGGTCACCTAGTTATTAATCACATCCACTCCTAGACTTCCAGGTGGAAGGCAGGCTATACGACTCTTTCTTTAAAGAGACAGCTCTGTGTGTTTAACATTCCTGGTTTCCCTAGTGCTTACCTGTGAGCACCAGGACCCTGTGCCCTCTACAGTTATCTTTTTGTAAATTAGTGGTTGAAGCCTCTCCTTCAATAACATGGCTTCACTAGCACTGAGTAATTATCTGAGTTTACAGTACCAGGCATGATATTTCTTTTGCTGAGTAGGTCTTGAGTCCCATTGGTCCACTGCTGGTTACTGCTGACATGTGTCACTAGTGAACCCTTCGGGTTATTGTGCCATGTTGGCCGTTGATGAAGTACATAGGTGTTATGAATGGATGGGACTACTGGTTGCCTCCATCTTTTGGAAGTGTTCATGGCACCTTCTGCTAGGACGAACATTAGTCCTTAGGGAGGGAGCATTCAAGTCAGTTCCAGCCAGCATAACCCCTAACAACAATCTATTAACAACTGTCCTCTTACCTACAGAGAAGTATATTCCTCAGTCCTCGGAAAGAAAATATCTCTTTGCCACTGCTACAGAAAACCATAACCAATCCAAATGCACAGTTGTGTAGCCAGGTCCCAATGGATGTGTCTATAAAATAACCCCAGACCTAATACTCAGGGAACATTAAAGAAGAAGTAGTGGAAAGACTGTAAGAATGAAGGAATCAAAAAATTTTCCATGAGATTGTGTGATTCAGAAGCAAAAGCTACCAAATATCATCAACATGAATGCCCAAACATGAGCTAAACGAGAAAGACACTAATAAACATGCCACGATGAATGGTAAAGGCTCACAAGCCTGCACTCCACACAAGAACTGTAGGCAACTAAAAAAAGCTGGGGACAGGTTAGCTGACCTTCCTCAGGGAAGACAACACCAAACTGCTCGTCTGGCATCAGTCAGTCCTGGAAACAGCCATAAAGGTAGCGTTATACACTTAACAGGTTACATTTAGAAATAGTTATGTATAGACATACACGAATACACTAACAATCAGGGAAGAAAGAGACCATGAATTTACGGAGAGCAGGGAAGGTTGTATGGCAGGGTTCGAGAGGAGGAAAGGGAAGGGGAAATGGTGTAATTAAATTATAAATTCAACAATAAAATAGAAAATTGCTACCTTTTCTCCAATGTGTGTTTTTTTGGCCACTTTGTCAAAAATTGTGTGGCCATAAGATTGTGGGCTTATGTGTATGCTCTCAATTCTATGCCATCCATCATTGTGTCCATATTTAAGGACATGCTGTTTTTACTACTATAGTTCTATAGTATAACTTGCAATTGGGGATAAGGGGACCTTAAGTGGTGTTTTAATTGTTCAGGATTGGCTTTGGCTATTCTAGATCTTTTGTATTTCTACATGAATTTTGAGGCTATTTTTTTCAACTTCTGTTCATATTTTCTTTGAAATTTTGATGGGGATTGCATTGAATCTGTATATTGCTTTTGGTAAGATGGCCATTGTTACAACATTAATCCTACCAATCCATGATCACGGGAGATCTTTCCATCTTCTGGTGTCTTTTTTAGTTTCTTTCTTCAGTCCCATTTTTCATTGCACAGGTATTTCATTTCCTCTGTTAAATTTATTCCAAGTTTTTTCCCTGAGGCTATTTGAGTGGAATTGTTTTCCTGATTTATTTCTCGGTATGAGTGTCATTGTGCACAGGAAGGCTACTGATTTTGTATCCTGCTCCTTTGCTGAATATGCTTATCAGCTGTATGAGAATTCCAGTTGCTAAAAGACCTTGGGGTCTTTTTATTATATCATCTAGAAATGATGATATTTTGATATCTTCCTTTTCCATTTATATCCCCTTTATCTCTTTTTTTTCTTCCCTGAATGTTTTAGGTAATAATTCAAGTACTGTGTTGAATAGGAGTGGAGAGAATGTTCCTGGTTTGGGTAGAAATGTTTTGGGTTTTCCCTTAATTTTGTATGATTTGGGCTGTGGGCTTATTGTATATTACCTTTACTATGTTAAGATATGTCCCTTGCATCTCTAGGTTCTTCTGAACTTATATCATGTAGGGATTTTGGATTTTGTCTAAGGCATTTTTTTTAATCTAATGGGATGCTCAATCATGTGGTTTCTGGACTTGAGTCTGTTTATGCTACTCTTCAATTTTGAGAAAGGGTTTCTCACTGAATTTGAAGCTCAACAATCTGACTGGCCACTTAGCCCCTGTGATCTGCCTTTCTCTACCTTTTACACTGGGCTTATAGATTCACACTGCCACTCTCAATTTGTATGTGGGTGTTGGGGATCCAATCTCATGTCCTTGTGTTTGCCTACTGAGCTATCTTTCCAGCTCAGTATCTGGAAATAATAATCTCACATATCAGAAAGAAAATTATAATTACAAGTTTAAGTGAAGACTGAAGGTAAGAGGAGGAAACACAGAGTGTATAGGTGACTGTTGTCTGAGGTACTGTCCTACTGCTGGGAAGAGCCACCATGATCAAGGCAACATATAAAAAAATTTTAATTAGGGGCTTGCTAGAGTTAAGAGGGTTAATCCATTATCAGCATGGTGGGAAGCATGATGGCAGACAAGCAGACATGGTGCTGGAGAAGGAGCTGAGAGCTGAATCCTGTTATCCAAGAGCAGGCCTGGTGTGGGCCTTTGAAACCTCAAAACCCACCCCAATGACACACTTCCTGCTCCACACGACCACACCCCCTAATCCTTCTAATCTCAAACAGTTTTATTCCTTGATGACTAAGCATTCAAATATATGAGCCTGTGGGGGCCACGGTCATTCAAACCATCACACCTGCCATCTGGAGAGAAATCTTACAAGCAACAACAGAAGGAGTCTCAGGTAGCCATGACACAGGGCATACCAAGGTAATTTGATGGCAAGGTATCCCGGTGGTAGCCCTGAAAAAGAAGAACCAAGGTATCTAGAATGGTGGTTGTATAGAAATAAAATGAGCAAGATGAACAAGAAGCAAGAAGAGGTCAGAAAGGAACATGGGGACCTCATCTGGTTCCCATCTATCATCCAAAAAAATTTGGGCTGAGTTCTGAGAGAAGAAAAACACAGGAAAACTTCTTCTACCTGTGATCAGTCTCAGAGTATTTAAAGACCCTTCCAAGTGCTCAGTGATGCCAAAACAATTTTCTCAATAATATTGAGGCATCAGTTGCCCTTGCCACAGTGTTATTATTTTCTGTTACTGCATACTACAAATGTTGAATGGTGTTAATCAGTGAATTTTAATGAATATTATTAATACTGTAGAATAGGAAAAGTCCTTAACACGCTTTCGGATTTCTTAACTAGCTTTTAAGAAACTCATTTTCTTTTATTTTAAATCTTCCATATGCTGTGGAAAATGAAGATTTTCTTAAAGACCCTTCATTGGGAATGCCCTCACTCTCAAGGCTGAACTCTTTGACACTATAGGATATGGAAAGATCCAGGGTGAAGAAGGGACTTCTCCTGATCATCAAAGGCTGGGCTTTGCTGGTAAGCAGCTGGAAGATGGATGTATTTCCTCTGGTTACACTCAAAAGGAACCCGCCCTTCATATCATGTTGAGATTCCCTAAGTCTTGAACCACTCACAAGAAGAATAAGTAGAAAACAAAGAAGGGTAAACTGGATGTCCTGAAATACTGTAGAGTAGAAGAAAACGGCAAATGTAGTCACCTTCATCAAGAGCACACTTTGAAGAATATGGTGCTCTGATTTTTATAATCGTCTATGTTGGCAGATGTTAGTGTGGCAAGGGTTCTCTGGCTGATTCTCCTACAAACCAGGAGACAAGTAATACTGTGTGAGTTAATAAAAAAGATAAGAAAAGGGGGAAAAAAGAAACTACACATTTGTTTGATATCACATTAATCTTTATGATTTAACTCCAAATGCATACAGCAACAGGATCACATGCCAAGCCAGATATAAGAATTAACATGTCTATTTTTAATCCAGATATTGGAATAATTAACAAAAATGTAAAGCAATGCCACTCCTTTTGATTTACATCCCAAAAGGTCTATTTTCTTAAATACATTTATGTAAATATGTAATGGTTACTGGCATTAAAAATATACAAATCTGAAAAATGCTCTCTTTAATATTTTATATGGCAAACCAAATAGAAACAAAGGTTCTTTAATAGTTTGAATGGCAGAAAAGGAGCCTGAGGCTACAGCGGGAGAGCTCAGCTCTTGCCTTATTTCCTGAAGTGAATGTGGCTTCCGAACTGACTAGCCCAGGCAAGGTATGTGTGAGGTAAGACTCCAGAAATAATTTTGTCTTAGCCACTTCATGTTGGTTAAATACTGCAATCCACAAACTTGTATATATATATATATATATATATATTCTCATTTGTTCTTCCTCCATAGCAGCACAGTGCCGATTTGCCTGTCTAAGAGCAACAAGCCCTCAAAATGCACTTTCTTCTCCCCAACTCAGACAAAGCCTATTAAAAGAGCAGTCCTGCTTCCCAAACAAGAGTCTGCTCCAAACAGAACTCACATTTCAGTGAGTCAGAAGGAAACAGACAGATAGTCATCTCCCTGAAACCTGGCAGGCTTCCCACCAGGAGCCTGTAAGCTGCCCAGCTGTGTGTCAGGGTTGGCGATCAGCTGCCTCAGGTCTTACTAAGCACAACACACAAGGTCAGAACTGTCTGAGTAAAGCTAAATGAGGTGGGCGGGAGAACAGGAAGCAACCTGGGGCTGTGAGCTTCCAGGGCACTGAATTTATTACAGTATTAATTATGAGTTCTAGCATCTACTGAGTGTCAACTTGGTAGTGTCTGGAGTCTAGCAGATCACATAGTCTAGCCTATTCGGTAAGATCCAGGCCAGTGAGAGAGTCTCAACACGAAAGGGTGAATGGCTCCTGAGGAGCAACAGCCAGGATTGTTCTCTGGCCTCCATACAGTTGCACCCATACAAACACACGCAGCTCACACGCAAATCTGCACACACATGCAAAAATACACACAAAAGAAGAATTCAAGTGTTCAGTTTGACCCACTGTTTAATAAACAGATAATCAAGCGAGACACACCAGATAATCATTTGATTTTTACCAAGTAGTTACATCTGTCTTACCTGAAGTGTCTCGCTTGCTCCGTGGATCCAGAGAATCCTTTCCTGCCAAGGGGCAAATTCCCAAAACATTTTGAATGATGCGAGCAATAGCAATTAGACAAGCAATTCTTTAGTTTATGAGACTTTTTGATGGCTGCACAGAAAGCAGTCGCTAGAGTAAGTCTAACGGCAATAGTGTGCAGGAACCTGTGGCTGAGCCTTTGCAGGAACGCTGGGTGTAGAGGCGATTGGAAGTAGCTGTTCTCTTTCTTGGATTTGGAGGTGAAAGAGTCAGATATAGAACACTGTCTTTCAGAGTCTGAAAGACTGGCAAACGGTGATGGCACAATCCAGAGAAAGAGCTGGGAGTCTCGAGCAGCTCTTCCCTCTTCTCACCTGTCCTGAAGTAAATCAAGTAAACTCAGAGATTCAACTTCTCATCACCTCAGAAAAGAACGATCGCCTCCCCTCTCTCACACACCCTACTGAGGTGCAAAAATAGTACTTGGGGGATAATCATAACTTGAGAGCAGCGCTTTCTGATGAGTTAGTGTAGAACCTGGTCATTCCAAGCTTATTTCTGTCCCTTTCTCCACCCACTCAGGAAAAGCAGAGAAGGGCACGCACGTAGCAGCCTAGGAGCGGAGTTCAGGGCTCTTGGCTCCCTGCTGAGCACCATAGAGGGCTATGAGCTCATAGAACTGCACTGGGGGTCTGGCTAGGGGTTTCCTGTGGACAAGTGGAGGTGGGGAGGGGATGACCCTGCACTCTTGGGTCCGGTGTGCTAGGACAGTCTGCTACAGGGCAGGAAAGGCCACCAGGCGGGCAGTTCCATCCGCAGTGCCTACAGGATGCGGGGGCTGCGTGGGCGTAGCGGAATCGTGGCTCGCTGTGTGCAACCCTGAGGGAGCTGCAGGCACCGCGGTGCAGGGCTCCATGGGGCGTGGCAGGGCAGATCCGGAGTTTGCCCAAGCTGGAGGGGCGGGCAGGGGCGGGTCCTAGCTCAGAAGCTGCAAGCAACTTTTCCTTGCTCTCATCCAGACCAGGAGAGAAGTCCTCGGGACAGCTTCTGGAAAGTCTTAACTTCTGGAAGCCTTCGACCAAGGAGGGTACTGTGTGCACCCTCAGAGCACCTTAGATTTCCCAGAGCAGACCCAAAATGGAGCCGGGACAGGCAGGGGGCGCGCTTCTGCTGCGGCTGCTAGTGCTTGCTCAAGGTAAGTCTGAACTCTGATGTGCTTCCGAGGTGGGAGAGAAGGGCAGTGGTCCAGGGACAGCAGGGAAGGATCCAGTGCAACTGGAGAGCCGGCGGCGGAGTTCACTCTGCATCCGCGTGGACTCGGGATCCTGTCTACCTGGAGCCGCTTGAATAGACAGACAGACAGACAGACAGACAGACAGACACACACACACACACACGTCCGTATGAAGACGTGTTTCACCAGATCAAGCACCCTTCAAAGTCATCTTTCTAAGCGCTTTGGGTTTCGATATTCTCACACTCAAACGTTTGAGGCCTTAGTGGTGTCCCGCAGATCGCGCGACCCACCTCCCAACTTCCTATAGGTTCTGCAGGTGAGAGCTAGCCCTGAATCAGGAACCCAGCTTGCAGCTCCCAAAGGGTGGCTTTGCAGAAAACTCTTACCGAGAGTCGCGCACAGTGCCTCCTGTTCTTATTTCAGAAAGGTGCACTGGAATTTCTTTACACGGGGGCAGGAAAGCCAAACAAACACTTCTTAAATACTAGGCAGAGGGGAATTCTTCCTTCCTTCCTGCCTTCCTCTTACTGTTGTAATGTCGTCCTTCAAAGAAAGTAAACTTAAACCAGTTCTATCTGTTTTCTTCATCTTAGACACCACAAAGGGATTAGCTGGGACCGGGCTAGACTGCCTTGCCCGACTTCCATTGCCTTAAGTGAGGAAAGAGGGCTGGGGAGCCAGTTGAGCTGCTGGGAAACTCAGGAGAATTTTCCACCTTTAACCACAGCCTGGGGTGAGTCTAAGATGAAGGCTTTTATGGTAGTTGAGGGGAAAAGGAAGCAATTGTATGTGGACTCTAAACAGCTAACAGAGCAACGTAATGGTCACTAGTTGTCAATGACTTATTACAAAGGAAAACATTCTCTAAACTGTGCTTTTCTGGGGCTAATCTTTCTTTAAGATGAAGAAAAACTAGTCCAGGTTAGCCTTGTGGCATTTTCTGTGTGTCGGAGAGAAGAGAGAACTATGCAGCCGCCCTGATGCTCTAGCAGATATAGGGCACCATTAGACATTAGGCTTCAAATGTGCTCTGTCCTAGGGACACACAATTGACTGAAGGGGGCATCAAATCTAGGGGTTTAAGACTGTTGCATTGGATCCTGGAATTCCCTCTCTGGGGCTCTTCTAAGAGGTACTAGAAACACAAAGCCAGGCTTTTTCATCTCCCCTTTTTAATTGTTGCCATTATTCAGAGAGGCCTCTGAAGCACAGCATCATTTTCTAATGGTGAAAAGTTGAGGCTTGTTCTGGGAGTAGCCCTGAGAAGGACCTTGATGGAATGTGTTGCCTAAAGGCAAGAAGTCAGGTACCTGGGTTTTCTTCTGTAGTTAGTTAACAAGGATGACTCAGTATCCGCAAGCAGGTGGGGTTTATAAGACATCTGTAAAAAAATACTCCAGGTGTTTATTCCTTCCTTTATTTCCTTTATTTGTATTCTCAAGGAACACATTTTTCTCTCTATTTAATCATCTAATTAAATGAAATCACATAATAAAATTTTGCCATTTGAGAAAGCAATTGAGATTCTTAGGCAGGTAGCATGATTTTCAATGTTTTGGGTGTCTAAGGTTGACATTTAGTTGAAAGCTCTAGGCCTGGCCACCAGTACTTTAAATTTTTGTTTTCCCCTAGCTATATAAACATTTTCAACATTACTTAGCACTAAACAGACACATATATTATTCTTTAGAGATCAGGGGCATGCACAATTGTTATGCAAATATATACAAAGGCTAGAAATGTGAAGGCATGCATGAATGTGTGTTTCTACTTCTTATATCCTCTATAGCACATGGGCAAAACACATTAGAAGTAAGTTCATCTTCGATCTCTTTTTAACACTTAGCTTCAAATTTCTTTTCCATAACCCTTCTCACAAATGGATAAGAGGAACAATTGCTTGGCTTTGTTCTATATTTATCGCTTTTCATTGTTCATGGGTAGGCTGAGTATGGAAAAGAGAGATCACAAGACACATAGTCTGTAAATTAAGTACACATCCAGAGAGGAAATCAACTGTAACCTTAACATGAATGAAGAAATCACACATTCTTTAGTGGGCTTCCTTTTAACTTTTGATTTCCTCATGAAATGCTCTCAACTCTGGCTTCTGTTCTCTTTTTCTCCTCTCCTCTCTATCACTTCATCTCACCTCCTTTAGAGGCTCATTTTCTACCTATTGCTGGATAGTGTTTGCAGAGCTCCATCCTGGATCCCTCCTTCACTGTAAATGTGCTTCTGGACCCAGTTCCTTCCCAAAAGCAGGATCTATCTACCCTCACTCATCTCCTGAATTCAAAATTTCCATACCTCTGTGTTCTATTAACACACCAGGCTCAATATTCCCTAAGCTGAAGCCACTCTACCCATCTTCCAGGATCTCTCCTTCACAGTTCACTGTGGATTACCAGCCGTCTGCCATACCAGCAAGGAGCCTGGGAATGTGTTTCCAAGGCTTTTAGCCTCACACTTACAAGCTAGACTTTGCCAGTTTTTTCCTTCCAATCGATGCAGCTTCTGCCACCAATAGTTCAAACCCTCATCTTCTTGTGTGAGAACATCCGTAACTTGGAAACTGGCTTTTCCATTTTGTTTCTTGTCCTTCCAGTTTATTGTTCTCATTGTTACAATGCTATCTTTCTGAGACACTTATCTGGGTCTAATAGTCTACACCCTCAACTTCAAACACTTGATGTTTCCCACCACATCTGAAATAGGGTAAAGTCCAAATGTCTTGGCATTCATAAAAGTCCTCTACCATCTGGCCACAGTTTCCCTATCCAGGTAGTTTTTTTTTCTATACTGCCCAATCCTACACATAACTACACACGGACACTCCACTTATGTACACATTTCAAACCTTATAAATATACCCAAAAGGGTCGCGACCCACAGGTTGAGAACCACTGTACTAGGTGACTTCTGGGAAGAAAATCTTCTTTCTTCAGACAATATGATTTTGTCAGTCTCAGATGTGACGGTCAGAGACATTTCAACCATCTTGCAACAACGATGCAAGCCAGTTAACTGAGAGATGAAACTAAATATACCATGGGTAGCATCATACAAAGACTGAGAGACAATTGGTGCCTGGCATTGTCTTTGAGTTTCTAAGTCATCAAAAGGAAATTCTACTCAACTTCTTCAAAAATGTATATAAAACTTAGTTATGTTTTTAGCTAACTGACATTTGTTATGAGTTTTATGGCATAAAAGTAAATATGTTTTCATACAGTTGATGAGTAATATCAAACAAAATGTTGGGTTTAGATAAAGAAATAGCACTGTGATGATAAAACTTCAAGGCTCCAGAGAAGCCTTCATAGGAACAGAAAGGAGTCATTAGTATTTAGATCTTCTGTGGGGGACTGTCAAGGTCGTGGGGTCCAGTCCATCACTTTACATTGATGGAAAGATGAGAGAGACAGCAAGATTACTAGAAAGAGGACCTGAGTTTAATTCCTAGGTCTTAGAGGAGCCCTGACACAACGGAAGCAGGTCACAAAGCAGAGATGAAAGGCGAGAGGTCAGTGGTCATCTGGCCTTAAGACTCTTCAACTATGCTGGAGCCGGAGTCATATCTGGAGCGTGGGAGAAAGCTTTGAAGTTACCTGAGCAAGGAAGTTAAGTGATATGCTCAGATTTGCTAATTGCCAGAGCACGCTAGTAACCAAGAGGAGGATAAGGGATAGAGACTAGATACAAGATGCCAGGAATGTCTGGGAGAGAACCAGTTTTAGTGTTAGTTTTACCACACCAGGAAAGAGATAATGATTAAAAAAAACCCTCAGAGTAGCAGAAGGAAAAGAAAGTAAAGTAAAATGTAAATAAGTGTAAATGCTATGAAGGAAAAAGATGAGACAAGATTTGGTGGTGGACTTAATTCTGTCGTGGGAATAAAGCAGATTCATAGAATCATGATTTGTAAAACACAATGCCCAGCCATTTATTGATGTAAGGAATGCTAAAAGAGGTAAGTTGTAGAAAAGCGATGGTAATTGTGGAGAAGTTGAGTTAGAGACATCCAGGGTACCCTCTAGTTAGTGGATGATGTTTCATCAGTCAAGCAAGTGACATAGGGAGAGAGATGGAGGCATTGCATTTGGAGACAATGGAGCATGTGATCTTGATGAACAGAAGTGAGGAGTAAGTGAAATGAGGTCCTACAGCGAGGGGCACTTGGTAGAAATTGGGAGGAGAGAGTACAGAGAAGGACAGGACAGGAGACGTTGCTTTAAGTATCTAAACAAAGATGGAAGCCCTTGCATGTAACTTATGATAGATCTCAGATTTTTAATCATGATCCTTCATGGTGCATGTATAATTTTTCCAAAATTGTCTTGTGGCATCCATGGGAATCAGACACCCATCAACCAAGAGTGACGGGGAATAGCTTTAGTGTCTGTAGAAAGAATCTTAGAAGAGAGAAGGGAGGGAAAGGGAAAAACCTGGTATTTCTTCTTAATTTGTATGTATGTGTTTTGCATGTGTGTACATGTGCAAGTATGTGTGTGCTTGCCCATGTGTACATGTGTGGAAGCCAGATGTCTATGTTGAGTGTCTTTTGCTGTTGAACTCTTCTCTGTGTGTGTGTGTGTATGTGTGTGTGTGTGTCCCTCTCTGTTGATTGATCTATTGAAACAAGGTCTCTCCTGAATCTAGAGCTTGCTGTTACATGTAGGCTGGATAGTCAGCATCTTCCCAGGATCTACCTGTCTCTGCTCTCCCTTTCATCCATGTGGTGGGGTTATAGACATTCACCGCCATGCCCAGCTCCCTTTACATGGATGCTGGGAACCCCAAATTAGATCCTCATGCTTATGAAACAGGAACTTTGCTCTATTCTTAATATTATTAGAGTTATAATTATTGCAGTTTGCTACATTCCATTTTTGTCCAGTCTAGGGCTGCTAATTCATGTACAGAAAAGTTATTTTCATTATGCTGTATGTACTTAAACTGCAGACTTTCCAACCTTTTCAGCTCACAGAATACTGTGGTAGCAAATAATTTTCAATATACTGTAGTTTCTCTTGAAGCTTTGTCTATGTTCACTACCCAACAGTTAAAAGAAACTAGAATTGTAGGCAAAGACTCCTGCCTTCGCTCTAAATCTACAACTGCAATTTTTGTTCTTATCAGTTTAAAGTGAATGCAGAGAGTCTTTATGAAGCAGCTTTCTGTATAAAAAATGAGGTGGATGTTGAACCAGAGCAAGGCAAGCAGAAGCACAGTAGAGACTGTGTTGTCCATGTCTGAGATTATTTCATTGTTTGTTAAAAAGCATGAGGAAGGCCACTGCTCCAATGGCCACCTTGGACACTGGCAGCTGTCATTCATCGAAAGGTGGCCTTTGTTTGTCTTTGTGCAGGCCTGAGCTCATTTCCATGGATACCATGTAGCTGTGCAGACAGAATACAAGTTGGATTCTGGCCAGAGCAGCCAGACAGCTCTATTCCAAATTGTACCCTAGTTACATTCAGTTCCTTTAGCCCACAGATTCTTCCATGCTCAGTAGAGTGAGAGCTGTCTTGGATTTTCTAATCCTTTCTAAATCTCACTGTGAGAGCTGGGTGTTTGAAGAAGATATTTTACATTAACTGGTTTGGTTTCTAGGTATTTATTAAATGTTCTTCGGGACTGGCGAGCAAAAGAAAAGCTGAAAATTATAAGACTCTTAGATGATCTTTGTTTTTTCTTTTAGGGTAAAAGTATAATATATAGGCCTAATGAAAATACAATACAGAATTGAAAATGATCTATGAACACATAGTAATTAAGAAATTGCTTCATTACAACAATGCTTAATATTGCCCCCAAATAATCAGGCTGTAATATAATCATTGCAATATTATTTCTGCTTATTGTTTGGAAGAGGGTTGAGGCTTTATGACGCTATTAGCCTTTGGTCAACATATAGCCCTATAGTTTCTTGTTTTGGTTCATGGCCTCCTGTCCAGATGCACTCAATCTATGAGTTCCTGTTTTGCAAATCATTTAATTCTGTTTCATTGAAGTACATGTGCGTCAGGAATGGGATGGGATGCACCCACCCCTCATGCAATTTAGTGCCACTTCTCACATGAACCCTTTTGGTAGCTGTCACATGCTGTTTCAATGCTGTTTGCTCTGATCAACTGTGAGCTCTGAAAAAACAAGCCTCCTCCTTCCTCCTCTGTATCAAGGACGTTTTTCTTAATTATTTTAAATAATACTTTTGCATTTATTCATTTAGTGGAGGAGGAGGGCATGCATCGGCACACATGTGGAGCTCAGAGGACTACTTACGGGGGTCAGTTTCCTCCTTCCACCTTGTGGCATCAGGGGCTGGAATTCAGGTCGCCGCACTTAGCACTAAGTGTCCTAACCTGCTGAGCACCATCACTGGCCATGATAACATTCTGCTTGGGAAACACAAGTGGATATAGGAATCACAGTAGAGTTGTCCATCTTCATGTTGATTAATAGGACTTTAGCAGCTGGTTATGTGTGATCCAAAGACAGCCTGCCACTCCATTTTATTTCTTGATGTGTATTGGTGATATTCTTAATGGGAATGTAGTGGAACTTGGATTTTGTGGTCGTTGCTTTCATTCTATTTTAACTATAACTTCAAGGAAAGTTCCCTAATTCAAGCTAATAAAGATATTGTCCTATATTCCCTAAAACAGTATTTATTTTGTATTTTCATCTAGACCTACATTTTCCTGTAGTGGATTTTTGTGAATGAGAGAAGTAGAGGTCAAAAATCATAATTCTTCATATAGACAGCCAATAATCTTAGCAGCATTTGTTGAATGAAGAATTCATCCTACATCCCCTCCTTTTTCCCAGACAGGCCGTGTGTATGCTCTCCTCTAGCTCAAGCTTCTCCACTGTGTTCCAAGACTGCTCTGTCTTATTAGCTATGTGCACAGGAGCTCCCTAGGACATTTGCCCTACCCATTTCTTCTTCAGGAGTGTCTTGAGCTCAAAATTTTAGTATAAAATTTGGAATTAGCTTTTTAATACCAATTCATTTCTTTAACTTTTAAAATGTCTTGAATATTTAACCATATTGAGTCTGTAAATTAATTTTTGGATAACTGACATATTTTCAAATAATGAGTTCTCCAAGCCACCATTTTAATAAACTCCTGATTCCCTTAGGTCTTTCACCTTTTCAGCAATAATCTCTAGCTTTCTGTACAGGCAACTCAGTGTATATGGTAGACTTTTGTTAGGAGTGTGATGTTGTTTGCTATTTTTATAAGCAATGACTTCTTAAAATGGTTTTATAAATGAAATTGAGATTTTGATACATTGAAATGCAATTTATGTATCATTATTGTATATAGTGGACAGATCTGAGAACCTGAATTCGGTACCAGGATCCAACAGGGTGGTCAGAGAACTTCCTCCTGAGAGAGTTGTTCCCTATCCTCAAAATATATGGCAGGACACATGTGTACATACACACACCCAAACACAATTTATTAGTTATTTTGTTCATCAGTTCAAACAAATTTTAATCTTCTTTGATTTTAGTTGTTCATTCATTATCATATTAGGTACACATTATTCTTTCTCAAAGAGTTTTCTGGTTTTCTTGTTTTTTTTTTAATTTTCTAATCCTTCCTTGTCACACTGAGTTGAACAGGGCCCTCAATACACTAGTAAATGCTTTGTTGACTCTTGAAAAGAAAAGGCAAGAGGGGACTGTGTTGGTCCCCTCTGTTACTTGGTCAAGATATAATTTAACCTGACAACTGATTTAATTTTATAAATATTTTTTGCATCTTAAGAATCACGTAAATTTTCTTCTATAATCCATTAACATGGCAAATTATATTGCTTTTCAGATATGAAAGCCTTGTATTAGTGTCCTGTGTCTAGCTTGTAATGGGTTCTTGGATTCATTTTTGCATTCATGTTCATGATTAAGATTAGCTTTTGATTTGATTTTTATGTATTCTTCCTTTGGATTCTGATGTCAAGACTGAGCTATTACCATAAAATTGAAACCATTTCCTCTTTTTTGAGTCTCTCACAAATTTTCTGTGAGCTCACAAGGTGCCTCACTTGCTACACAAGGATGGCTTTGATTCCATCTCCAGACCCCGTGGAAAACAAGATATAGTGGCTTGCATCTGTGATTCCAGCACTCCTGCTGGGAAATGGTCAGTGGAAATGAGAGTTTCCTGGAAGCTTTCAGACCAGCTAGCCTGGAGTACAGAGAGCAGCAGAAATGATCAGGTAGACCCTGCAATGCAGGAGGAAGGAGAAAGCCATCTCTGAACGTTGTCCTCTGACTACCATGTTCTCACTGTGCCACACATGCAGATACACAGGACATGTACACATATTCCACAAGGTTTAGAAAAAAATTTGTTTACATTTAGCTTGTATTTTTCTCATATTTTTAAAAGATATTTGGTTCTCTCTCTCTCTCTCTCTCTGTGTGTGTGTGTGTGTGTGTGTGTGTGT
>LOJH01000278.1:0-17460 GCA_001685095.1 Ellobius talpinus | reverse complement strand
CTGTCTGTCTGTCTGTCTGTCTGTCTGTCTTTCTTTCTTTCTTTCTTTCTTTTTCTTTTTCTTTCCTTCTTTCTTTCTCTTTTGTTTCTTTCTCTTTCTTTCTTCTTTCTTTCTTTCTTTGTTTCTTTCTTTCTCTTTTTTTACTATTGAGAGAAGGTTCCAGTAAATACTGAATTTGCCCACATTTAATTTCCAATAGCTAAGAGGTAGGAATAAGATTTTAAGAAGTGCATTAACATGATACAAGAAAATGAATAGACTAGTTGAAGGTCACATCCATAGTTAAACATTCTGTTGATAGAACAAAACAAGTCAGGTTCATACCCTAGGCCAAAACATTCTGTAGGCAAACTACTCCCTAGGTGGAGTTCAATGTTATCTCCTTAAGGGAACTGGTACCTTAGTTAGATCTCTAGACTTTTGTTTGAGGTAGAAACATATCTACTTCTCTATTTCTGAAACATAAGGGCTGGCTATTAGCCATACCTGTTGACAATAACCTTGATGGGCAGAACCCACTGAGCTAAATCTAGGTGGGACCTTTGCTTGAGGTAGCAACACAACCTTGAAGGAATAGAGGCAAGTTCCAACTCTCTGACCTTTCATCAAGGTGGAAATAGGCTCACATTTTTGGGCCTCCACAATTCCTCCCTTTTTAATAATTTTAATAAAAGTTTGTGCTTCTGTAACAAGACAGATGACCGCCCGTGTCTGCCTTAGGTGAACACTTTCCCATTTCCCAGACTTACCCGTCTTCCGTACATGCATTTCAATTATACATGCCCATGTCTTAGGCAACTGGCGGGGGAGGATCAAATGTATCTCTGACTGCCAACCTCTATAATCAAAGGGTTATACTAATATTAAAATGAATAAATAAATAAATAAAGCAAGCAAGCCCTGAGTTTTTGTTTATTTCTTTGTTTAGATAAAGAGTCCTGTCTTAAATGTTAATTTCTAGTACTGTTATTTTTAAACATTATTAAGACTTGGATTCAACAGTGAGGTTGTTTTGCCTTGGCCTAAATTAGTTGTTGTACTTAAAGATCTCCTCAAAGCATATGCCTTTGAATAACCCAAATAGCATTAAAAGAGTTTTCTAGAAAACTTAAAAGCAGGACACAGATGACTCGGTGGTTAAGAGCACCTGCTGCCCTCACAGAAGACATATCTGTGTTTATGACCACCTATCCTTATAGCTCCAGGGGATCTAGTGACCTCTTCTGACCTCCATGCCTGTACATGCACATTATTTCTTTTAAATCTTTGAAAAAAAGAAAAGAACATAAAACTGCATTAAAAATTGGCTTGGCTCTTAAGGGATTTAATTTCTTCCTTTCTTTCCCTATTACTCTAATAACATACCCTAACCAAAAAAGAAAAACCTCTCAAGAAAGAAAAACTTCATTCCAGTTCCCAGGTTCAGGAGGCAGACATTCATGACTGCAAGAACTAGAAGCACCTGGCCACATCACATCTACAACAGGAAGCCTAGGCTGATTGGTGCTTAAGCCCAGTTCCCTGTCTCCTTTTTGTACAGTCTGAGACTGCTGCTCAGTGAATGGCACCATCTCCAAGGTTAAGATGAGCCTTCCCACATTAACTAATCAATTCCCCATATTAACTCAATCAAGACAATCCCTCACAGGCATGCCCAGAGAATGAATAACCCTTCATTTTCCTCTTAAGTGATTCCAGATGCTCTCAAGTTTATAATTAACACTAATCACCAAAATATCGAAAATCAATGAGGTATACTATAAACACTTTCAAAAATTACTTTAAAAATCAGCTTTGAAATAAATTTAATAATGTAAATGAAGAGACACTCATCTAAGAACCACAAACTATAAAATGAGAAATTCATATATAATAAGCCTCTCCAAATACTTTGTATGATGAGAAAATATATTAATTATTAGAATTTCTATATATGGAAGGAATCTTAAACTAAGCCTCTATTTTCAGAGATTAAAAGATGAGCCTTTGAGAAGGTAAGAAATTTGTCCCCGTGCAGCACAGTAGGTAAGCCCCAGTCTTCTTTACTCCCAGTCCTTTCTTCTTTTGTGATGCATCTACAATCCTCTGAGTTACAAAATGTAATGCAGACGAGCAACCAGTTATCCAATTCACTCTAGTCCATACCTGCAGAGGTATGTTGGTATGTGAGGAGGAGAAATGTCTCCTTCAAAGAGGGACCAACAATATTTAGGCTGCAAGACCCAGATCTCCAGATCCATGTGCCCAGAATGCCACTGTTTCAGGAAGGTGGGGCCCCGTTCTCCACCAGGAGCCCTAGTTGGTAGAAGCTGCAGATGTTTTCCAGGAGCAGAGGGGAGGTCTCTTGAGCTTTGGGATGTTATGTCCAGGGCACACCGGTTCTGTGAGTAACTTAGAAAAGAGAAAGTATTTCACTATCCTTATCTCTGGTGGTTCAAATGAAAATACCTTAGATATTTGAATTCTTGCTGCCTTATTGGTGGAACTGTTTGGGGAAGGATTAAGAGGTGTGGCCTTATAGGATCAGATGTCAGTCTACTACTGCTCCAGCCCCATGTCTGCCTATCTGCTGCCATGCTCCCCATTGTGATTATGGACTCACCCTCAGAGCCTGTATGCAAGCCCACAGTCGAATGCTTCTTTTTATAAGTTGCTTTAGTTATGGTGTCTCTTCACAGCAATAGAAAAGTAACTGAGATACCTGCCCCCTACACTAAGAGTTGTATGAACTATGTAGTAAGCATTTGATAAATGTTAGTTGATCAAATGAAAAGTTAACAAGTGAGGTAAGTCTGCTTTGCAAACACATGTATGAATAAATCCATCAGTTTTGTGTTATGGAGAGTTGTACCTAGAGTAAACCACAGATCATGTGGCTACGACTAAGCTTCCATAGAGAAATATTACACAGAATTCCAAATAACTGAAGACTTGTCATATAAGCATTTAAAATATGAAAAGTATTTATACCATTGTCTTTTAAATATGATGACATTTATTTCCAGAACTCTGACCCTTAGGTCACACCTAGGATTAAGAATCAAAGTCACACCAGGGGGGAAATTGTCCTTTACATTTTATCCATGATATTTTCAAGAGTTTGATGATAAGATGAGACACCCAAAGTTGAAGAAAACAGTCCATGTGTATCGCTCGGCTAGTACTGAATTGGAAGGGAAAGTGCCCATCTTGTTTTAACCTGATCTCTAGTTATTTCAAAAATATTATAATGCACTGTAAGAAACTCAGAAGTCAGGGAACTCCATTCACAGTTCTAGTATTTACTATGTTAATATTCTGTAGATTTTTTGAAGATCTTTCTTATATCCTGAAAGTCATTTTACTATATTTTTCACTGAGCATTTCCATACTATCTTATACTCTTCACAATTGCTGTTCCATCTAGCTATTGTGCTACAATTTACATTCTCAAACCCTTTATTTTGAACATTTTGGAAATTTTAGTTTTGTTGATAATTTTTTATTTTAACTGTGTCTGTGTGTGCCTGAGTATATGTACACACACGCACATGCACACACACACGCACACGCACACACACACAAGCCTACAGTGAACAGAAGAAGATATCAGATCCCCTGGTACTGGAGTAGTAGCTTTTGTCAGCCACCCTATGTGAGTATTGGAAACTTAACCTGGGTCCTCTGCAAGAAAATCACATGTTTTTAATGTCTGAGACATTTTAATAATTAGCTATAATTATTAAAAAATGAATCCTTTAGATTACTAGAATTCATTAAATTGCTTAAGACTCACAAAGTACGTTTTCTTGTGTCACCTAAGAGAAAGTATTAACTACAAAATCATGACTGCTGGTACAGCATTTCTGTAGTTCAGTCATATAACACAAGGGAGTGTGGGTCCCTAGGCGCACGGAGTTTGCACTCTGAGAACAGGCTATACCCATGGACCTTGAACATTGTTCTCCTGTAAATGCTCGTGACCCCTAAGAGTATGTGCCTTGGGCATTGCTGTCCCTTCCCTGGATATAAATCTTGATGCACAGCTGGCTTCTACAGCTGCTGACAACCAAGATCCACTGGTGTGGCAGAACTATGTTCCATTTTCTTAGAGCATTGGCAGTCTCTGCTTCAAACTCATGGAGAGCCAGGTATATGGTCCTTATATTGTTAGTCATCCTTTAAAGGAAACAGCTTTGCTCCTGAAGCACCAGCATAGCTCTGTAGGAATGGCCCCATTAGGAGCTGAGAAATAACTGTGAAAAAGATCTTGGCTGATTCTAAGTCCATCTCTCACTTCCAGTGTTGACTCTTCTTGACTTGAATTATTCCTGCCCACCCCTGTGTCTTCCAGCAAGTGAATCCCTCACTGGAATCCCTGGCCCACTTGTCCTTCGGTGCACATAGATGGGCTAAAATCTGCATAGGCCCCGTTGTTAGAATCCACTGCCAAATAAATAGTGCTGTGAATATGTTTCCATAAATGCTGCAGATCACATCAACAAAGTCAAGTTTCTTGTGAGGTTAAATCAGTTCCATCCCCAGCCATGTTCAATTATCTTGTAACTTAAAATTCAGTTCCAGAACATGGTGAGAAAATAAATTCCTCGTTTACCAAAACTTCATTCTTCCATGTTGCTGGTTTCCATGGAAACTATTTCAGTAGTGGTTGTCAACTTCAAGAGGAGGGGGCTCATAAAATATTTAAAAGAGAAATAACCCCAAATCTGCACGAGTTGACTTATGTTTAACTATCTGGTCATCTGGTTAACTCACTCATATTAAAATGGCAGCATGCCAAATAAAACTAAAGATGAAACAGTATCATCCTCTTTTGATTTTGAAAGGAGAGGAAGAAGTTAACCCCCACCCCAGCCACCACCCCAGCACGTGCCAGAGATACAGTGCTTATATCTGTAGTTCATTTTGATGAAATTTACTGGACGACTTTGGCTTGGTTATGGTCAATAACTTGCTAACAAGGTTACCTTTGCTGAACGTTTTAAGAATTCTTATTGGATAATGAAAGCTTTCTAGTCTTGGTAATAATATGTTCCTGGAAGGGCAAAATGCAAATTGGTTTGACACTTGCTACACCTGATCTAGAACTGGGAATATTGGCCTAAATGAAGCAGGTTATGGCTTTCTGAGCAATCACTCTTCACCGTCATCACAGCCTTCTCTTCTACACCTGGATCTGACTGCTGACCATGACAGTTCTTGTGCCTGGAATGGGCTTATCTTCCTCTGCATAGACTGAATTCCAGCTCATCTGCCGCTGCTTCACGCTTGTCTTAACATTTAACTTATTTAACTTGTCTTGAGGATTGGCATATCTTGCTCTGTTTCTATGTCGGTTGTGTTGTTGTATAAACTTTCATTTTGTTGTCAACTCGCAAGAGTGGAAACTCAGAGAAAATCGGGCTATTGTTCGTTTTGTTCATCTGCTGCTATAACCTCAGGATGTGGAAATGTTCATGGCACAACGGCTTTACATAAATATTTGTTGAATGAACTATTTCTTAGTGGTTATAGACATGGAGGCTGAAAAGGGAAGTTCAAGTTGAGTTACATGTAGTTCTTAATAACCATGTGATCCTAAAGAGATAATAGGAAAGTATCATTACAAATGGTGGTTACAAAGGAGAAAGAAGCAGATATTGAGTTAGACAGGATACTTTATATACAAGTATTATATTTACAGAAACTGAGAAGATAGCTTCTGTTCAGTGTGAATTGACGGCACAGATAATGTAAATAAGTGTGCTTGATAATACTTGATTTATCAAAAGAAGCAGAGCCCAAAGGAAATGATTTAAACAGCAGGAAAGGAGAATTTTAGGATCAGTAACATAAAGGGATGGTGATGACGAGTGTTGTGTTTTATGAGAACATAAGCAGATCATTTATTAATAAAACTCCTAAACAGTTGAAGAAAATGAGCCATGTCAAGACTTGAAGAAAAACTTGGACATAAGCAATACGGACATTTAATATTTGTGAGTTTAACTTTCCTTATTTGTCGGTTGGTGGTAATGGGCTTTATAATCACACAAGGTTATCTGGGGTTCAGTTAAGTAAGGATAATTCTGCCATTGTCATGAGCACATGACCATTAAGATACAGTAGGTTGTGATGTGGTGCTGGATACAGTGGGTTGGTGGATAATAGGATATGTACTATAGCTTAAATTATAGAGAGAAAAATAATGGGAGGAAATATTTAAAAAAATTTTTTAAAACTTTTATTTGCAGAATGGGGCTCTAGGTTGTCTTATTTCTCCCTCATTTTTTTATATTCAAAATTGTCCCTGAGAATATGTATGTTAACTTAAAGTGTTTTCATCAGTAAACATCATCTTAGATGCTGAGGTCATAGAGATGGCTAAGCAGCAGGAATACTTCTATGCAAGCATGAGGGAGGCCCTGAGTGCAAAGTCCCAGGACCAACGGAAAGCTATTGCAAAACCAGCTACAACCCCAGTGCCTCTCACCAACCAGGGAGCGGAACCAAGAGAATCCTGGGGATTACCAGCTGCTAGTCTAGCTTTAGGTTTAGTGAAAGACTTTCTCAGTGCTGTGACAAAACAGGATGCCTGACACTGTTCTTGGGCCTCCGTATGTGCATGGGAATGTGTGTTAGTCGTGTACACATGCACGCATGCACATGTGTACACATGCATGCACCAACACACACACACACACACACACACACAAATATTACCTTAAGTTCTGAGTAAATATGGGGAAATAAAAGCCATGGCTAATCTCTCAAGGAACTTGCATTGTAGTTGACAGAAGGTGACATCAAGAAATATGGACACATGAGAAAACTGCAGGTAATTGTCACCCCAGTGGGATAGTGTGGGAGGATGATATTGCTGCTAAATCAAAGAATTAAGGAAGTCCCTAGAACAGAGACTATTCAAACACAGACCAATACAATGAATGATTTCCAAAACCTTGAATCTGCCGTTTTGAGAGAGCTACGGTCAGTGAGACAGGTATCAAAGACCGTGGACTGGAATTTTCTGGGTGTGTTCAAGGACAGAAGGAAAAGGGGTGTGTCTGGGACCCAGTGAAGCCAGGAGGAAAGCAGAAGGATGAGAACAGAAAGCTACATGAGCATCAGATAAGAAAAGACCTTTGAAACTCTGTGAGAAAACTGGATTTTCTCAGTATTACAACAAGACCTTGAGTGATTTAAACAGAAAGATGGAATAATGTCTTCCATTTTTAAAAAATGTTTTCCATATATACATTTATAATATACAGTAATATATATACATTTATGAATTAGACTATTAAAATGAATTCTTGTTTCCTTACCTTATTTATAAATCAATCATTATACATGTCTATATTCATACATAATAATACATATATGCTACATGTATATGTTGTATAGCAGCATTTTAGTCAAAAAATGGATGACATAGAGTAGTATGAACCCTTAAGATAAAGAGAGAGGAAGGACATGAAGTTAGCTGGGTAGGGAGTTGGGGAGGAGTTGATGGAGAGGAAAGAATATAAATAAAATATATTGTATGAAAAAAAATTTAATAATTTTTTAAAAATTATGTTTCCCAAGAGTGTAATAGTGATCTTGTGTGTTTATGTGTATTTTATGATTACATAATAACAAAGGCACCTAACGACACATTTCTTAAAGCATATACTTGCCATTATGTTGAAATAAATGCCTATAAATGCAAACTCTCATAAAATTTAACATTAAATAATAAAACGAACTCCACCCTGATTCACTTCCTATTACATGATTTGCCAAAGTCTAACTTAATAGTGGGAGGGAGCTGCATCATTTTCTGTCCAGTCACATAGATTCTTTCTGGTGTTAGATATGTTTAAAATGACAATAGTTTGCCATCACCTCTCAAGCTTTAAGTCATATACACAAAACCTGATGAACATTCCAACAGTACTTGCTAAGTTCTCACAATGGGTGAAGATGAAGTATTGTTAGAAACACGAGCATTCTGGATGCCGCTTTCAGGATTCTGTGCAAGTTTTGGAGCTGTTATTTCCCTTTGCATTTTGCTTCCTCAGTAAAAAGGCACAGTGGTCCTATGAAGAGACAGATGTTACAGGTCAAATGTCCAAATGTTGACCCGTGCAGATTATGTCACAGTGTATTTCAAAAATAATATGTGCCCTTTTCTTCCTGGAAAGTTTACATTTCTAAGAAATAATGAGCTGGGCTTTTTTTTTGAGTGAGCCAACGCCCAGGAGTGTATTTCTGGCACTTAAAAAGGATCATTGACTAGTTCAGCTCCCAAAGCTTCATCCCTGTCTTCATTTTTCCTTGGAAGCAGTCTATAGCATCTCCTCCCCTAAGTTCAGAAGCACAATGGTAAAGCAAGCCATTTCATCCAGGCTTTCTGTGCCTGGAACTACAGACGTCTAAAACACCATGCAGACTTAACGCAGGCCCCAAAGTGAAATCTTCCTTTGTGAAGACAAAGGGCACAGGAATGGCGACATTAAGTTTAAAGAGTCCAGGTTGTTTTGTTGGTTTTTTCTTTTAAAGCTCGGCAAGGATAAATGGTGGAGCTCTGCGGCACTCTCTTTCCAAATCCACAAAACCTGCCTTCTACAGTGTGAAGCCCTCCCAGCATTTGTGCTTTTGGCACCAGAGAGAGTTAGCCCTGCTCTTCTCTCCCTTTCTATCAGAAACAGAAGTGTAAAACAAACAAACTATTAGATATTGTCTCCTTCGGTTTGTTCTGTTTTCCAAGACTGCCATTTATTGATTGTTAAGTAAGAAAAATCAAAAGACAAAGTGCTTTTGACAGTTCCCTCTGGAATAAGAAGATAATGCACCGTTTCCTAAGTCTTTAGCTTATGAAGCATCCTTTTCTGAGAAAGCAAATGATCCTGATTTGCGGGGCTGTGACTTTCCTCTTTCCTCAGCACTGCGTTTTTAACACACGTTTCATATGGAGACTATGTCAAGGACAGGGCCCCCTTTGGACACTGTGCGTGAGTAGCTTAGGGTCTTGCTCTGTGAAGAAAGCCAAATAGCATTTAAATCACCATATAATATATAATAAAACAATGGTTTAACTGCTGAATGTGTTGATTAGGTCTCTTGTTCAAATCCTGGCCTTCCCTTATTACTGGGCATGAGAGACTAATCTGGAACCTCCAAAATCTCTGAGAAGCAAAGATACCATTGACGAATGTCCACTGAGGCAATATTAAGGCAGGGAATTATGCATATGAGTATCTAGGCCTGTGCCAGGGCCCACATACATACTTTACATGTAGTAGCTGTTACTTCTCATCAACACTGAAAAGGAGAATAGTTATCAAGTCAGACAAGGGTTTTTTTTTAAACACAGTCCTTACCAATCATATTATGCACTTACATTAAAAATTGTAACTATGGCTATGTTTTCAATTTTTAATAGGTATTTTAAGCTGTCTGGCATACAATGTTGGCCTCCCAGGAGCAAAAATATTTTCCGGTCCTTCAAGTGAACAGTTTGGCTATGCTGTGCAGCAGCTCAAAACCCCACAGGGCAATTGGTAAGGCTATTCTCTTCCTTATTATTTCAATAGAATATAATTGTATAAGTGTAATGTTTGAATACTGTCAATGGATAGTGTGTGCTTTAACGTCGTTCTGAGACAGTCTCACCATGGCTGGCCCGGAACATACAGAAAAGTGCTTGCCTCTGTCTTCAGGGTGTGTTGGGAATTAAAGGTGCACCCAGTCCTTTTGTTTCTTTGATCAAGTATTTTTAAATGAGAGCCTTTCTTCAAGAGTTCGTAACTGTGGACTGATAATCAATAGGATACTAGAATGGTACATTTTAGTGGCAAGAAATCCCAGATAGAAAATTTTCTGTAAAAATTCTACTGACAATATGAGTTCTAACCATAAATGTGGTAGACAAGGAAAAAAGGTAGACAGATGCATGCCTTGGTTCTTTAAACTGTGAACTGATCTTCCTTGAGCTTTAAAAGTAATCATCTGGATAATGTTATTACCTCCTGGGGGTAGGACAGAACAACGTCCAAAATACTCTCTTTCAGCAGGGCTTTGCCCCCTCATCTCTAAGTCAGGTTTAGCCTGGTAGCAAGAGTTCTCAGATGTGTTCATAGAAAACTCACAAAACTGACTTCTAGCTTAAAGCACTTGTTTTAGTTCAAGTTATTATTGCTGTGATAGAGCACCATGGGGGGAAGGGTTCATTCAGCTTACACATCCACATCACAGTTCATCCTTAGAGGAAGGCAGGACAGGAACTCAACAGGCAGGGACCTGGAGGCAGGAGCTGATGCAGAAGCCATGGAGGGGAGCTGCTTACTGACTTGCTCATCATGGCTTGCTCAGCCTGCTTTCTTATAGCACCCGGGGCCACCAGCCAAGGGATGGCACCACTGACAGTGAACTGGGTCCTCTGCCACCAATTGCTAATTAAGAAAATGTTCTACAGCCAGATATTTTTTAAAAATTGTTATTTTAAAACAATTTTACATAAAATTCTCATTTTATGTAACAATCCCAGTTCCCCCTCCCCTTCCTCTTCTCCTACTCCCAACCCCACTACTATCCACTCCTCAGAGAGGGTAAGACTTCCATGGGGGGGGTCAACAACATCTGGAATATCACTTTGAGGCAAGATTAAGGCCCTTCCCACTATATTTAGGTTAAGCAAAATATCCCTTCGAGGAGAATGGGTTGCAAAAAGCCAGTTCAAGCACTAGGCATAAATACTGGTCCCACTGCCAGTGACCACATAGACTGCTCCAGTCACACAACTGTCACCCACATTCAGAGCACATTGTTTGGTCCTATGCAGGTTCCCCCCATCAGTCTGGAGCCAGTGAGCTCCCTCTAGCTCAGGTCGGAAGTTTCTGTGGGTGTCCCCATCACAGTCTTGATCCCTTTGCTCATATTATCGCTCCTCCCTCTCTTCAACTGGACTTTGGGAGCTCAGTCCAGTGCTTAGCTGTGGATATCTGCATCTGCTTCCATCCCTTGCTGGATGAAAAGTTCTATGAAGACAACTAAGGTAGTCAGTCATTAATCTGATTACAGAAAAAGACCAGTTCAAGTACCCTCTTAGGGTCTTAGCTGGAATCATCCTTGTGGATTCCTGGGAATTTTCCTAGTGCCAGAAAACGGGGAGTGTGGGAGGGAGAGGGAGAGAAGAGAAGGAGAGGGGAGAGGAGAACATGAGAGAACCGCATGGCTGAGATGGGGGAAAAACAGAGAGGGAGAGCAAGGAAACAGAAATCTTGATTGAGGAAGCCATTATGGGTCTAGTAGGAAACCTACAGCCAGATCTTATGGAGGCATTTTTCTCAATTAGGGGCTCCTCCTTTTATATAACTCTAAACTTGTGTCAAGCTGACATAAAACTAGCCAGGGTAGTATGCAAGACTTTTTAATGTGTAGGATTACATTTATAACTCAGAGCTTTATTATCTGGTGAAAAATGACTACTTTTGAGAAACTGGGGAAGTGTGTATGTGTGTGTGAATAATGAATATATAATGGATATCTATCTATATATGTTAAACCAACATATATCTATGTTAATTTAAGTTTACTGTGAAAGTAATAGAAAAAACTCAAGGAAATCAGATGACACTAAAATTTCTGTTGAGGCAGGCAGTTTCCTTCCCTCTCCAATTTGATGCCCATTTGTGGACAGGTCCTTAGAACACAACCTCTCTGTTATAGCACAGGGACTTAAGCTCTGCCCACTAAGCCTGCAGTTTTAGGTTCTGATTTTCATCCTCTGGATGCTTTTAAACAATAACATGAACTTCAAATGACTTTCAGTGAGATCTACCATGTATTACCTTCATGTTGCAAGCTTACATTTGATTCTCTAATCCACTAAATTAAAGAAAAAAACTATTTTGTGCCCATGTTGTTTGTTCCCACATTGGGGCATGCTTATCTGTGTGATGAGAAAACAAAATTAAATGATCACGGTTCATCCTAGAAGGCATTTAGAAGAAGCAAATGTCGATTAACATGATGGAAACATGTGGGCTGGAGAAGAACCTGAACTTCTTACTCTGAGGAGATCCAGAAAGCAATGGCTGTTGAAAATAGTCTATCAGCTTGGAGACTGGAGAGCAGTCAGGCTGGGCGCTCAAGGGCTAGCACCTACTGCCATCATTGGGAGGACCGGAGGGAGCACCGGCGGGAGCCACAGTCCTACCAATAATCATTTCTTTCTTTAATTAATATAGAGATGAAAGCAAGCTAGAAGGGAGATGCAGGCCATGTTTTGACCTTAGAATCTAGTTCATTAAGTTGCTAATGAACCCAAGATTGGATCTGGTCCTAAGCAAGAAATCCAGAACGTTTTCCTGGGGCTGGAAAGATGCCTCCACAGTTAAGAGTACGTACTGCTCTTACAGAGGAGTATTTGGCCTCCAGTATTCATGTAGGATGACTATTAATTGCTTAATTATAATTCCAGGGGTATTTGACACCTGCATTCACATGCGCCAATTTGCACATAGATAGAAAGACATAATTAAAATACATCTTAAATTTTTAAAAGAATAACCATTTGTTGAATGACTAAATGAAAGGCCCACTTCCAAGTGGTTCATTACAGATAGCCTATAAGGTGAACTATGTGAGACTACCTTCAGATATACAAGCTGAAGAAGAGCTCCACGTGAACTCCAGCTAGGCACATCCTAGCTAAGGACAATCTGGCATTAAGTTTTGAGGTTGTTTTGTTTTTGTTTTCAGTATCAGCTTTTCTGGGGCAGAATAAGTCTGAGAGAAAAGGCCACCAGCTGTAATAGATGTTATTAAAGATGATGAGTCTGTTATGGTGAGGAACTCAACCACTGGCTAGGTGACAGCTGAGTAAGACCAAAATGACAAAAAGCTGATAGGGTCTGTACCAGGTAGAATCCTGGGGAAGTGAGAGTCAGTCTTGTCGTTTCTCTCTGTGCAAGAAGTCAAGATATTGTTAAAAGGCATTGGTATTAGCAGATTATATTGAAATTCTGGTGCTGATCAGGTGACGTCAAGACCAGGGATATCAGATAATTCTGAATCCTGCCTTACTCTTCCCATAATATTCTTGTGTAAATAATGACAATGGCTATTGGAAGACAAGGCCCTACTTTATAATTGGCTGGGTTGGTGCCTGGAATGCCAGTATGGAACTTTGGGTAAAGATGGAACTGTAGCTTAGGATCACAGCCTTCCTTCCCATTAGCCAGGATCTAATCATCAGCCTGTAGAGACTTACAGCACCTCACAGAGGAGAAGGGGCAATTTGTGTCTTATCTAAGTGGTTGAATCCTCTGGAGGCACAAAGCAGAAAGGAAGAGAGCAAAGCTGGTGGGCAAGCCTGTCCGAAGCCTCTCACTGTTTGGGTCTTGCCAAGCAAAGAAACAGAACAGGTCAAGCCACGGACGGAATTACCTAATCCAGTGTAGACTGGACACTGGCCTATGTGGGGTGCAGGAAATACAGAGCATGGGACTTGACCTCTGGAGTGGGGAACAGTCTAGGAGGAAGATTTATTTGCAGAATAGGAAAGCATGAATAAGAGAGAAGGGGTAATTCGGTGCCAAGCCTTGGAAATGCTCCTGTTTTCATGCTTCGAATCCATGAACTCAACAGTAAGAGTTCATTTTCTCTTTCCAAGGCCCAGGACACTAGAGATACAAGATTTTCTCATAGCCTCTGTTATTAGCACGGCAGTTTCAGTGGGCCTTTCCTGGGTACAATGTACCAGAACAAAATAGTCCTCAATCAGGACAGGCTGCCTTCACAGCGAGGAAGAAATATAACATGAAACCCGAGCTCCAGAATCGCCTATTTGTTTTGACAATTGGCACTGTGCCCTTCCCCACTCCTAATTTATGACAATTGCCCAGACATTATAGAAGTAGCAGATGTGAGAAAAACTGTTTAAACATTAACTTTCCTTCTGATACTAAGGAAGTTAGCTTGTGCTAGGAATTCCTTCAATAAATTGTGAGTGTTTGCTCTTGAGTCAGTTCATCATACACACACACACACACGCATACACACACACACACACACACACACATGCATACACAGACACTTACAGGTCCTTTTAGTTCATTGCTGTCTAACTGCTTATTCTGAGGTAGGTCGTCCCCCATTTCCCTCTACTTACTTTGACTTTCTTATAATCTCTTTGACCCTTGACTCCATTTCTCAGCCCTTTTCTTCTAATGCGTTCAAGGCTCTATCTAGTCAGACTGTTTTTAAATCACACTATTGTTTTAGGACGCAGTTTGAGTTGTCCTGTGTATCTAATGTTAAGAATATAGGCATGTTTCACTTCAAGATCTACTAGATTTTAATGAGGCAAACTGGCTATTTTAGTAGTCTTATTTACTAGATTTTTTATTACACCCTAGACTTCCACTTTAAT
Source organism: Ellobius talpinus (assembly GCA_001685095.1). NCBI lineage: Eukaryota > Metazoa > Chordata > Mammalia > Rodentia > Cricetidae > Ellobius > Ellobius talpinus. Next base: position 3,059 of record LOJH01000278.1, on the reverse strand, counting down.
AGTATAGCTGACATCTCCTTATTACTCATTGAGCCTTTTCCACAGTCTTCAGTGAGTTACATAGTTTTAAGAGCAAGTTGACCCTCCCAAGCAGAGCTGCTGTGCATCCCTCTGGCTAAGAGTAAAGTCTGGTGTACTCTTCCCTTGGCGTAGGCAGAGGAGGGCCCGCCTGCCCCCAGCCTGAACCTCATACACCGGATGTTCAGTGTGGATGATGTAATCCTTATCACAAACAATCTACAAGGGCCTGAGACATGTTTAAGATCATTTCCTGGAACTAGTGGTGATATGTACTCTTTCTGTTTGTGGAGTCTGAAGGCTTGCCCCGAGAAAAATCTTAGTTCATTATGACTCAAAATCATTGTAACTGAAATCACTTGTGAGATGAAGACAAAGAATGAGGGGTATTTCCAGTCATGGCAATGTATTTTCTTGTTTTGTCAAGGATGGTGCATTCTACTTCCTTATAAAGAGAGAAGAACTATGAATGAATATTGCAGCAAAAAGAATAAAAAACACTGCATTTGTGTGTGGGCACATGTTGCTGTTTCAACTTTTTGGTTAAGAGAAAACTTAGTAAAGGACCTTATTTACTATGAGTGTGAATAGTCCTCCAAAAAATGACTCTAGGAGAAATTAAAATAGAAAGTCCCATGGAAGAGAGAAATGTTCAGTTTTGTAGCAGACATCAAAGGCTCTGTGTGTTAAATAGCCCTTGCTCTAACTTGCTTTCATCCTCTCTGGACTTGAGTTTGTGGTGCTCATGTATACACACACACACACACGTTTGTTACTCACACTTGAAAGATACCTGCTGTTCTAGTGTGCTTAGAACATATCCATGATCTGTGGAAAATCCTCCATGCTCCCAAGACATCATATCAGATAATCCTCATGATAATATTGAGTGCCTGCTCCAGAGCGAAGCTTATTGATCAGAGTAAAGAGCTTGGACACACAAAGCTTTCTGGCATCCAGCCATCTCAAACACTTCTCTCCATCAGAACATGGATGTGGGAAGTGGCATAGATGTGAGGTGGCTGTCAATGTTTTTAAGTTCCATGTGATGAGCAAGTATTGAGTTCTTGCCTAGAAGAATTCTAAGTAGACCCCATATGATAGAATTGTGGATTTAGAAGGAAAGGACACAGGAGTGGGTCTGGATTCTGCTACCACTGAGATGCTGTAATAGTTATGTTCTGTTGCTGTGGTAAAACACCATGACCAAGGAAACCTAAAGAAAGAAGGGAGGAGTTCGCTATGAGAAGAATACATGACAGCAAACATCAGGGGCAAAAAGCTAAGAGGCCATATCCCAAACAAAGTCAGAAAGAGGAGAGGGGAAAATGGAAGTAGGATGAGGCTGTACATTCTAAAAGTTTACCCTTAGTGACATGCTTTCTCCAGCAAGACCACACCTCCCAAATTTCCCCAAACAGCACTCCCAACTGGGGACCAAGTGTTCAAATGCCTGAGTCATGGAAGGGGGTGGGTGTATCTCATTCAAACCACCAGTGTCTTTATACAAAACCAGAAATATGTCATACCTCATAGGTAATAGTAAAGACCAAAGAAGATAATTCCTATAAGAGTCCTTAATTAACCATTATGTATTTTTACAATGCTGTTGCTATTCAAGTGTTTATCCCTGATTCAAAAAAAAAGGCTGCCAAAACACCTAGCAGAAAGGTATTGTCTCGTGGGCTTTGATGTCTGAAATAGAGTAATCTTCAAAATCATACTTGTTTCCCTAGCATGGGTAAAAGTGAGGGGATTTGCATCACCATAATTCTTTTCAGTGAGTATCTCAGCTTTTGATTTTAATTTCAGGAAAACTTTATGGAGGGCGATTTGCTCCTTTGATTACAGTAAGAAAATAAATTTCTAGGGTTTTTATAAAGCAGAGCAGCCTTAAGATGCTTTAAAGATAGAGGTAGGTGGACTCCATTGTAACACTGACAGACCTTGAGGGCTTTGCCATCTCAACACTTCAGGGAACAGTCTGGAAGCTGAAGAGTCTGTGGTCATATAATGAGACTGAAATACTAATATTGCTTTTAATTTATGCCAAAGAGTTTGACTATTGGGTTTGGAATAGCAATACTATGACCTAAAAGATAAAATTTATCTGCCCCCCCCTTTCCCTAAGGGGTAACATTTCATAGGTGACTTCCTTCATCCACAAACACCTTTTCCATTAACTAGCAAGAAGCAAGGATCTATTTATAACTTGCCAGATGCCCTGTATTGTCAATAACCTAGAATGATAAAAGGATGATATTCTTATTCATATTCTGTGGGCTTTAAAATTTCTAATGTTGGCATAGATATTACATAGAATAGGCTCCAGTCATAAGTAGGGTATCCCCTTCAGGGTCTAGAGGACATCTCAAACTCCTGGTGTCCCGGTGTTGCTCATACAGACATTGGGCTTCTTCATCTCAAGATCTTGCTCTGCTGATCTGCCTAACGTCCCAACTCCTAGGATTTCCCTTGATCCTGTGGTCACCCCTCTGTCCCCCATCCCTCTTTCTTCCCGCCTGTGTTTAAGTTTGAAGAAACCCTGCTGACCCTACTTTGAGAAACTATTTTAAGCAAGGCCAGGGCTCAGGGCCGGAATTCTCTGAACCAACCTCTGCGAGCCCCTAACACCTTTTACACAGGAGACCGCGAGACCACTCCTGGTGGCTTTACTACAGCCATTTTAAGGAAGCACCTGTCACAGTTCCCCGAATGTGTCACATTGTGATCACTCTACACTCAGCCCCCTGATACCTTTCTTACTTAGAGATAAAAACAGGGGCTAATTACACACTAGTCTATATGTGACCTGGCTCGCTTGACAAACTGATCCCACAGTTTGCCATTTTCTCTGGACACTGGACGTTTGTGCTTGTTGCACCCCCAGGCTACTCTTCCTGTCTTCTTTTAAATCTTCTTTAAGTCTTGAATGCTGTTTTGGGGGAGTGGGGTGTAGTGATAGGGGAGCGCAGGCCTGCTTTTCGTCCCAGCTCCTGCACGGCTAGCTTATACCCCGAAATAACACACAAACTGTATTC
>LOJH01000277.1:0-62480 GCA_001685095.1 Ellobius talpinus | reverse complement strand
GGAGGGGGTGGGGGTGGGGGTGAGGTGGGAAGATGTGGATTCAGCCAAGACCTCAGAGCACGCTTCATGCACACTGTAGAGAATCTTCTGAGAGCCAGGAGCTCTGGGATGTGCTGGTAGCTACCTCCACCTCTGCCTTGCTGTGAGGCCTTAGGCAAGTCACTCCCTTCTCCACATGTAAAAGATGAAGGGGTGAGACACAATGGATAAATGTTGGATTCTGCCTACACAAGTAGCTAAAACAGGCCAGTGTAAAAAGGAAGGAAATAGAGCAGAGGTCATTCAGCCCTGGGGCAAGGGTGGGAATTATTGTCTATGAGTCAGTTATTAATTATTATGAGGGGGTAAAATGTCGGTTTGGGACCAAGACAAAGTTCTGGAGCTAGTAGTGGTGACACAATATTGTGAATGTACATGAAAGACACTAAGGCCAGGGGTTGTGGCAAATGCCAACAGAGATAGACAGGAAGACCAGAAGTTCAAGTCATCCTTGGCTACACAGTGAGTTGGAGGCCAACTGATGATACAGGAGACCCTGTCTCAAAATAAAAATGTTTTTTTTAAAAAGCCTGTTAGACGTTGAAGATGTAGCTCAGTGGTAAAGTGCTTCTCTCACATGCTGGGTCTCATTCCTAGCACGCGCGCGCGCGCACACACACACACACTTAAAAGGATTAAAGGAGCATTTTAAAATGTGAGCAGGTTGACTGAGATTCTCTTGTGATCCCTTCTATTTATTTTAAGGCCAATGAGAGAAGGAGGTACATTACCACCACCAGAGCCAGGGCACTGAGCGCCTCGATGCCTCTGAGAGCGCTCAGTTTCACTTCAGATTTGATAGAATGCCAACTTTTCTCAGGAGATGAACGGTCATGATATATTTGGTCTTTGCCATAGCCACCACTCTGTAGCTGGGGAAACTGAGGCATAGACTAGCTATGTGATTTGGCCAAGGTCATTCAAGTTGGTGGCAGTTTATTATTTTGTAAAACAGTCACCCGGAAAACAAGCTTTATCTTGGGCAAACCAAGCAGCTACTCGGTCTTCAAGGAAAGAACTCACACTTCCACAACAGTCTGTCTCTCAGAGCAAACACGCTTGCATCACATGACAGATTACTGGAAACGATAAAAGCCTGATATGCTTCTGGTCTTACCGTGACTGCCAGGAAACTCAAGAATGAAATTTAAGGCTGTGGATGGTGGCACATGCCTATTAATCATTAATTCATTAAACTTGGGAGGCAGAGACAGGAGAATTACAAGTTTAAGGTCCAAATAGCAATTTCCAGATCTGCCAGGGATACATAGAATGATCATGTCTGAAAACAAAAACAGATAAACAAAAAGCGGGGGGGGGTATAATTTAAATTGTGTAATTATGGGGATTATAGTAGGTTTATTGGGGAAAGATTTTCTTTTTCATTTTTCCTATGCTAGGCATGTGCTCTACTACTGACATGCATGTCCCCAGTCCTCACCCTTTGATTTTCTTATTTTCTTTGTTTTCCAATACTAGGGAAAGAACCCAGGGCCTCACATATGCGAAGCAAGCATCTACCACTGAGTTACCCAGCACTTTCTAAAATCTTCATTTTGAGACAAGGCCTCAGAAAACTGCCCAGGCTGACCATGAACTCACTCTTTAGCCCAAGCAGGCTTTGAACTTGATCCTCCTGCTTCAGCCTCCTGAGTAGCTGCAATGAAAGGGCTGTGCCACCATCAGCCTCAACACTTCTAGCGTGGTTGTTTCACGAAACATGTGACTAAGGTGAAACACTGTCTTTGGTGCCCTTTGGAAATCCTTGGCAATTTACCCAAAGCTGAGTTTGACTGAGACAACCCCGTCCCGAGTATCCCAGTTCAGTGCTCAGGGCTCTTGTCAAGGACCTAGCACTATGAGCACTGGCTCACCATGTATCAGCTGTGAATGGTTGGACCCATGAGTGTAAACACCAGCCACTGGTGCATACAGATCTCCCAGAGAGCTAACCCCAAAGGTCCAGAGATTTGCAAGTCTTGCCTCTGGGTTCGGTAGTGGCAAATTTGGGATGCTCTGACCATAGCCAGCGTCCCAATGAGTTTGTACAGAAAGCAGGCAAGAGTCACACTGTAAGGCAGATATCTTCCTGGTTCCAGGCTCCGGCATGAGAACTGTACAATGAGAGCGCTAAGCCCTGGCCTGTCAAAAAGCCTCTTAAGAGCAGCCCTTGAGCAGTGGGGCAGAGGCAGGTGGGGGAAGGGTCTCTGGGCAAGAAACAAAACTGAGTGACTGACATATCCATGAAAGATACAGGGAGTGGAATAGTGATGTTCAGAAGGTCAAGTTTTTTTGAGTGCTTATTTTTGTCACCTGGAGGCCAGCTGGCAGATGAACATCCCTGGAGAGGCCAAGAGGTAGGGCCCAATTTGAGCTCCTAGAGAGCAAGCCTTGGTGGGATAAAGACTGGGAGGAAGGCTACAGGGCAAAGGGAAATGGATTCTGAGGCCTTGTTCAGTCGGGGTCTCAAGGGCTCTGAATTTCATTTCAAAACCCATCACCATTGCCTCTAAGACGGTCTAATTTGGTTTATCCTCAGGGAGATGTGAGGCAAAGATTAGTGTCAATCATGCAATTCACCCTCATGCCCCCAGCCAATCTGTGTCAACCCTGTGGGCCCAAGCCAGGCAATCTATTAGAGGACTGGGACCCCAAGGTTCCTTGGGACATTGGGAGAGGGAGAGAGGGAGAGAGGGAGAGAGGGAGAGAGAGAGGGAGAGAGGGAGAGAGAGAGAGAGAGAAAAGAAAGAAAAGAATGGTACTCAATTTTAGATAAATATTAGACTCACTTAAANGGGAGAGAGGGAGAGAGGGAGAGGGAGAGAGAGAGGAAAAGGAAGTAGAGGGATGAAGGAAAAGGAGGAGAAAGATGGAGGTGAACAGAAAGAGGATGGATTGGGAGGAAGGGTGTTGCTCCTTCCCATGACCCCGGGCCTCCAGGGGAGTGCCCCATGTAGGCCAGGCAGTTTTCTGCTTTGGGAATGTTACCAAGACATAAAAGGCATTTGAAGAAACAAACAAACTTAGAAATTACATTTCAAAAGAGTAGAGAGATTTACAAACCAACCCTTCCACCCCCCAAAAGAAAACAGAACCAGTTACCAAGTAAAATGCTAAAGATCAAACCAAACCAATATTTACATGTAACATTTTCAACCCCATTGAGCCCTGTGTATGGAGGCTTCTATAGGGACAATGACAGGTGGCCTTGCACAGTGGCAAGCAAGAATTAGAAACAGGGACTGAAAACCAAGACTTGGAGCTTGCAACACCTGCTGGGGGCCGTGGGGGCCAGGTGCTGAGACAGTGGGAATGCACGACAACCCAGATGGGACAGATGGTAAGGCTGAGTTGCCCCTAAGCCCTGGGGTTCAGGTCTAGGGGGCTTTTCTTCAAGACTCCCTGGCTCTCAGCAGCTCTGGGAGGTAGCAGAAGGCCTCTGGTGGCTTGTGGCCTGGTGTGGTCCCCTCAGCTGGAGATAACCTTAGAGGGGCCTCTGACCTCTTGGAGGAGAGCAGGAGCATCCTGGAGGGACCTGGCCCATGGTCCACCGGCCTGCTGACTCTGCCCGTGCAAGTCATTAGGACACGAGGCAACAGCTGGTGTGAGGGACTGACCCTGCTATACTGTCCATAGGGAATGGGGTCAAGGGGCTTTGGGTAACTGTTCCAGGTGTCCCTAAAGAGGTAGCCTGGAAACTGGTAGGTGGGAGAGCAGAGGCATCTCCCTGGTCCTGGAGGAAACTACCTCTGCAGTTGGCTCTCTGCCTTCCTGATGGGGAATTCTACACAGAAGCCAATCCATCCTTGGATGAGTCCGAATCCCCAGCCAGGAAGAGGAGGGCAGCGCATCATTGGCACCAAGGGAGGCAGGTGAGCTCCCTATACTGCAGTTCGAGTTACACTGGTGTGGCTCAGGCAACTCCTGGGGGTGTAGGAAGGATGGGCAGTAGAGCTGGGGGTTGAAGAAGAGCCATGAGTGGCTATAAGGCTAAGAGAAGGGCTGGTGAACAGGCTGGCAGGCTGGTAGACACTCTCAGATCCATGTGCAAAGTTGCAATAGAGAACATTCTAGAAATCCATCCTGTTTTCCTGCGAGTTCTTACACGGGAGCACGGAGGGGTCGCTGTGCTCAGAAGAGAGCTGCAGTCATCTACGTCTGACTTTGTGAGAAAAGGTGCTGGAGGATCGGGAGGGATGCGAGGGATCATGAAGGATGTCTGCGGAGTGATGACATCATTCTGGCCTACACCGTGTCTGAAGCATTCACAAGCTGGCCTGTAGCGGCTAGGCCAAGTACCAGGTGATGAGTAAAACATAGCCATCCGAGACTAAATGGCCAGTGGTATTGGGGGAACAAGGTGTAGAGCCTCAGCTCTGCCAAGGGGCCCTTCTGAAGAAACCAGGCCATCTGAGCCTGGTGCTGAGCTGCCTCAGCCACATGGGGGACTCCATGGTGTCACAAGCCCCACGTTGTCCCAGTGGCAAGAATACCTCTAATAAATTACCTTAAGGGCTTGGAGGGGCAGTAAGTTAAATTATTAAAATAAATCACCTTAAATATTTATAGTATGAAAAATTCAAATAAACAATCTAGGCAAGAAATGTTTGTAGGCCCTTGTCTCGGACTGTATCATAGGCCACTGGCCTCTTGGTGCTCTCTGGCCTGACCTGAACAACAGAGTCTCTCCCAGGGAGCATTTCTGCCCCCTCCTTGATGCAGGATTGTGGCACCCATCCCTGCTACCAAGAAAGAGGCCCTAGGGAATCAAGGCAAGGCATGTAGGCTTTTACCTCTGCATCAGGTGTTGAGAGGGACCCTACCCATTTCTGTTCTCAAGGAGTCTGCTATGCAAGTTGGGCCTTCAAGTCACCTTGACAAGGGAGTCAGCTCTTCTGACCTCTAACTGGAACCTGACACACTCTCACCTGCCCCCAGCTCTTGCTACATGGAGGTACAGGCAGGGGGATCCAGGGCTCCAGGATTCCAAGTGGACTTGGTTCTGCTCTATCATATCCCCCACCTTCCCTGCTCCAAGAAGGCCCAGCAACCCGATCAGCAGATCTTGGAGGAGGGAAGAAGAAGCAATGGTCACATTGCCCAGCCCAGTTCTTCCAAGAGCATCAAGCTGAGCCCTAAGCAAAGCCGAAATCTTCTCAGTGGCTTCTCCACATGCGGTCAGTAGGGTGTATCTCTGTGAGCCACATTCCTGGGGATTGGCCAGAAATGCCTTCTTTTCTGGATCCTAAGAAGTGATGTGGGGGTGCCAGGCCCCCTTCAGGATCCAGAGGTGAACTCTGCGTTCTTCAGGTGCTTGGGAAGCCCAGTCCTGATCACCCAGGTTGGTCTTTTCTCCTACTCACTGCCTTCCCCTGGAAATCAGAGGTCACCTCCCAGCAGTCAGTGGGACACCCTGCTTTACCTTGAAAAGCTCTTCTCTGGCAGTGGCATAGTTGCTGTTCCTCCCAGGCAGAGCGAGGCTGAGGATGTGACCCCTTGCCTCATCTCCAGGGTCTAGGCTGCTTGAGGCGGAGAGCTTGGCTGCTCTGTGACTCACTGGGGGGCTGCCCTCTCCTCCCCACCCCAGCCTGACTCTGAAGGATGCAGCCTGCACTTGGAAGGAGAGTGTCGGATGGTGTTGCGGGATGGCCGGACGAAGCAGGAGGCTAGAGACTGAGCACTACAGTCACAAACAGCATCCTGGAAAGAGACAGGGAGGAGGTCAGGAGCAGCCCCAGGCACTGGCTGCGGCCACCCAGGAGCCGGGACTCAGCCATGTCTCACACTGCTTCCCAGGGGCTGCAACCCTGTTCTAGACCAATTTTTAACATGTTACTTCCTATTAAAGGCAGCAATGGATCCTCATTCTAATAAAATCTAGAAGGCACAGAGAAGAAAGCAGACATTATCCATGGTTCTACACATGCATACATTGACCAACCTCATCCCCAAAGTTTATATTTTTGCATTTGCAAAGTACAAATCCTTCTCTGCCACTGTGAATGTCTAGGTTTCTTTTGGTTTGTTTTGCTGCCATTTTTACTGTGTTTGGGCATATTGCTTGCATGTGTGTTTACATACCACATGTATACAGTGCCCACAGAGTCCAGAAAAAGATCTGGAACTGGAGTTATACACTGCTGTGAGCCACTATGTGTGTGCTGGGAATCAAACCGTGGGTCCCCAGGAAGAGCAGTCAGTGCTCTTAACTGCTGAACATCTCTCCAGTCCCTGGGTCTCTGTTTTAATGGCTCGTTTATACTCTACTGAATGGAAATAAATATCTTCCAATTCACTCTCTACCCACCAACCCCATCATTAGAGATGGAACCTAGGGCCTTTAGCAGACCAGGCAGGTACTTGACCACTCAGTGACATCCTTGGCTCCAATTTACTTTTCTGTTTGCTTCTTTGTGATAGTCACACAGAAGGGTGAATTCACTACATAGTCCAGGCTGGCCTCAACTTGTGGTGTTTTGTCTCAGCTATTCAAGTACTGGAATTATGGGTATGTGCTCTCACATCTGGTAAATGCTTTCCTCTTCCCCGGGGAGTACTGGGGATTACCCAATCCATTTTTGAGTATATTTAGGTAGATCCATTCTTTCTTTCTTGTTTTCAGGTTTTTTTGTTTGTCGGTTTGTTTGTTTGTTTTGAGACAAGGTTTCTCTGTGTAGGTAACTCTGGCTGTTGACCAGGCTGGCCTCCAACTCAAAGATCCACCTGCCTCTGCTCCCCAGTGCTGGAATTAAAGGCGTGTGCCACCATGTCAGGCTCATTCATTTTTGTAATTACCAGAACACAGAAATGGTCAAAAGCATTGCTGCTGAACCTGATTTTTCTGTTCGGTTCTGGCTCTGCACTTACTAGGCATGTGACACATCCATGAGCCTTTATCTCCTTCTCTGCAGCGAAAGCAGGTTGTGTTTCTCAGTGCTGTGAGGGTCAAATCAAACACAGCGTGTAAGTGGAACGGCACAGTACCTGCTGTGCACTCGACATGGCTAACACAGCATGTAAATGGTATGGCACAGTACTCACTAAGCACCCGACATGACTAAATGACACATTCCCTTTTCCTTTCTTTCTCTTTGGAAGTGTTGGGAATTGAACTCAGGGCTTCTTGTGTGCTAGGCAAGTGGTTCTACCATCAAATCACAATCTAGTCCTCTACTGTTGCTGCTTTCTTTCTTTTTTAAAAAAATGATGTACTTATTTATATGTGTCTGAATGTTTTGCCTTCTGTATGTAAATGCACCGTGTGTGTGCAATGTCCAGAGGCCAAAAGAGGGCATAGGATCTCCTGGAACTGGAGTTATAGGCAATTGTGAGCCATCAAGTGAGTACTGAGAACTGAACCCAGTTCCTCTGCAAAAGCAGTAAATGCTCTTAAGTGCTGGGCCAGCTTCCTGGCCTCACACTGTTATTTCTTACTGTGTTGGTTTTATGGACATAATGTTGCTGTTGTTTTGCTTTTTGAGATGAAGTCTCCCTATGTAGGCCTGGCTGGTCTGGAACCTGCCATGCAGATTAGGCTGGTCTCAAACTGATAGAGACCCTCCTGCCTCTGCCTCCAAAATGCTGGGATTAAAAGTGTATGCCAGCCACCACTTTTGGTTTGCGATGGCTCATTCTGTATCAATGTGACTAAGCCACATAGCCCACAGACACCAAGCCCAACATTATTCTGGGCATTTATATAAGGCTAGCACAAAAGGGCTGCCTCTCCCCAGAGTAAGCAAACTCTTCATGGTTGACAACTGGAGGCTGGGGACACCGGATTTTTTTTCCTGCTTCCACTTATTAATTTTAAAAACATTTATTCATTTATTTTGTATTGTGGGATATATGTATATGCATCCATGCAGTGGTGGTCACTTTTCTTATTCTACCTTGTGAGCTTCAGGTATCAAACCTAGATCAGCATGCTTGGTGGCAAGCACATTTTGCTGGTCCCTTTTCCTGCCTTTGGACTTAAACTGAAACAAGGGCACTTCCTGGCCATGAGGCTGCTCACCTTCAGAACCAATTAAAGTATTAACTGTCCTTTTTCTCAGGCCTTGAGACTCAGACCAGAACTAAATCGTTGACCAGACCCTATGTTAGACCCTTAAAAATGAGACTCTCTCATTCATTCTCATATTCCTCCTCCTTCCCCCCCACTCTGTTCATCCTTCTTTCCTCTCTTGAATATACTAGGACTAAACCCAGGGCCTCACACGTTACAGACTTAGGTTGTACAACTGAGCTAGACCCTAATCTAGACAACTTCTTCTAGGAGACTCTTTGGCAATACATCAAATGCCTTATTTGAATTAAAAAAATTTAAATATTATTTTATCCTACTTCTGAAGCTCAAACTTAAAGAAACAAGACATTCAATACAGCATTCTTCATCACGGGGTGAAACTGGAAACCACCAGAACACAGAAATGGAGAAATGGACCCTGTTGAGTCAGTCACAATCCCATCCCACCCATGGCCTTCTCCAGCCCTCACTGGGTACACCGTGGGACCGCCCCCATCTACAGCCGAACCAAACCACGGGGTACATTTCATCCAGGTTAAGCCAATCAATTTCTTGCTCCTGAAACTGCAAAACTGGGCCAGAGGGATTTGAGTCAATGTCTCTTAGGTGCTTGAATTGGAAGATATAGAACCAGAGCAGCAATGATCTACTTGATCCTTAGGCAAATGCAGAGAGAGTGAGAGAGAGAGTGAGGGAGAGCAAGAGAGGGAGAGCTGGAGAGCCGGCTTAGCAGTTAAGAGCACTTGCTGCTCATGCAGAGGACCAGGGTTTGGTTCCCAGAACCCACATCAGGTGTTCAAAAGTGCCTGTAACTCGTTTCAGGGGGGTGTCCGGCCTCTGCAGGCACCTTCACACACATGATGCAAAAAGACTCAAGTGGACTCACATATAGACACATAAATATAAAATAAATAAATCTTAAAAGAAAAAAACCCCAGGAGACTGGAAAGATGGATGGTTAAGTGCACTGGTTGATCTTCCAGAGGACCTGGGTTTAATTCCCAGCACCCATATGGCAGTTAACAACTGTCTGTAGCTCTAGCTCCAGGGGATCTGACACTTTTACACAGGCATACATGCAGGTCAAACATCAATGCACATACAATAAAAATAAAATATTAAAAAAGAAACAGAAAGAAAGAGAGGAGCAACAGAAGAAATCAGAGTTCAAGCAAGAGAAGAGGGAAATGCTGCGGAGTTCACCAGACCACTTCAGGGGTTCAGGAGACTCTACGATCCTGCAGAAGCCACTCCTTCCCCATCTCCAACACAAATGTAGACACATTCCTTTACTAAATTTCAAACAATCCCTAACACAACAAAATTGGTACCAGGAGTGGGGCATGCAGCAAGACATTCTCAGAGGACTTAAACATGAAGCCTTGTTGGAGTGGGGAAGGGGCGGCTGGTGAATGAGGTATAACCAGCCTTCTAAGAATAGGAGTAGATAAAGCTCTGATCTGGAGCTTTTCGAAGCTTTTTTTCCCTGGCATTTATCCTCTTGTTACAGCAATCTTAAGCTATCAAGGCACACACAGAATGCTAACAACTTAGAAGTCCAACAAGCCACTCCATAGGCACGTCTCCTCTGGAGGTGTGCTGCAGATCTCTGCAGCATGGTGGCAAAGCGAATGGTTATGCATGTCCACCTATCTCTTGGCACAAGACCTGTGTTATTCAAGTCAGGTATGTTTATGCCCATCCCAGATCATATAAACCAGGTGTCATGCACAAACCTATAATCCCAGCACACTGGAGGTAAATGCGAAGGGGATCAGGAGTTTAAGGTCACCCTCAGCCAGACAGAAAGTTCAAGGCCAGCTGGGGATACAGGACAGTCTGATTTTAAAGAATAAAAAAGCATAACACAGAACAAAACAAAATAAGCACTTGAACTTTCTAGGCTAATCCCCCATCCTGACAGAAGGGTAAAGCCCATCCATACCTCACTGGAAAGAATTAAAGCTCCATCTCCATCCCGAAGGACACCATCCTTCCCCACCTGGGAAAGCATGGTGGGTCTGATCTCTTCGCTACCACCTCCCTTGGTTGCCTTCTTATTCAGGATCCTAGCTACGCCCTCAGGTTGATGGTAGCTGGCAGGGGAAAGGGGTTCTGGTTTCTTGGAACTCTCATCTCCTGCTGCAGTCGTGGGGCTCGGGGCCCGGCCACACACGTTCCGGAAGAACTCCTGTACAATGCCATACTTGGGAGGTTCGGGCTTGGTTCGGGCCTCAGACATGCCCAGTTTCCAGACAGACTCTGTGCTCCCTGAGTGCTCCACCACACTAAAAAGGCTGGACAGCCCATCATTGATGTTCCTCAGCACCGGGCTATCCCGCGTGGTTGTGGAGCGGGCCCAGGCGGAGCCATTCTGCTTGCCTTGATGCAGGTTCCACAGGCTGCGGTCCTTGGTGCTGTCCAGCTTGGACACTGATCGCCTCTGGAGCTTGGGTGAGCCATACTTGGGCGAGCAGCATGGTCGCTCAATGCGCGAGTGGACCTTGTCCAGGGAGGAGGAGATCTGCTTGCTGCGTACTGACATGAGTGAGGAGCTGCGGGGTGACCAGCTCTTGCTATGGAGGCTGCTGCGGGGCGGGTCAGTCTGCAGGCCCACACTAACTGTCCGAATAGTCTGTGTGCCCACATTGGCAAGGCCCACCGTCTGGCTGGATGTGCTCTTTACCTTCCTTTCCAGCGAGCCAGAGCGCATGGCCTGCCGCACGCAGTTGGTGATTTCCTTCATGTCGTCGCTCATGTTGCCTGAGATCTCAAAGTCATGCAGGGCTGCCGGGAAAGCAGGTCCAGAACCTGAGGTGTTGCCCCCAGATCCTCCATCCAGGCGCTGCCGGGAGAAGTTGCAAAGCCACCGGCTATAGGAACTCTCGGCCAGTCCATCTGCCTCGGCTGACTCCTTGGGCTTGGCTGTGGTAAAGAGGAAGCCTGGTTCAATGAGGATCTTGCCCTCCTTGTCATGGACCACAGGGACACCCAGGCGCCGGGCGACTGGGGGACTATAGTAGACTCGTATGCCCGTCTTGTCTGGAGCAGTGTAGCTGCGCTGCATCTGCCTCCCTGCAGGCTCCTGGCAGGCCAGGGTACCCACGCGGCTGCAGTCCCGGGTGGAAAGCCCAGACTTTTCCTTGGCGTCTTTCTCAGGCTCCACCGGTTCGGTATTCACAAAGGCAAAAGCAGAGCTGTTGGGCAGCTTCTTGCCCCGGGCATCTCCACTAGCAAGGTAGGGGGAACAGTCAAGCAAACTTTCAAACTCAGACATGGAGGAAACTGATTTGGTCCTGGGAAGAGTAGAGGAAGAAAATGGGATTAATGGAAAAATAGCATATCAAGCATGCTAGTCTTCTTTCCTGGATATGCATGTGGAGACCAAGCCTATCTTGCCTATCTCTGATAGACAACCTTGCTGGCACCTCCTCAAATCCTCTATACACCTACCTACATACTCAAGAGGCACGAATACTAGGACCACACTTAGCCTCTAGATAGAGGAAGCCAGAAACAGCAGTTTCAATCCCCCTGAACATAGCATACAATGGGTGGGATCTGCAGTAAGTGCCTGGCCTCCTCATACCTGAGTTGAGGTCACTCTGACTGACTCGTTTGGCCTTTGCTGGCTCCCAGACTCCTCAGTAATCTTGAGTTCCAGCCGCCCACTGACTAACCTGGCAGTACCCCAGATCCCCCACCAATCATCTGAAATTCCTTTGACCCACTGTCTTCATTCCCTGTCTTATATCCAGGTAGGGTTTGCTTCCAGGGAGTCGTCTCCTGCACATGACTGGTTGTTAGGGAGCTCTGGGGGCGTCTCCAACTATCCCAGTGAGGGGGGGAGAGCGTCTCCAACTATCCCAGTGAGGGGGGGGCGCGTCTCCAACTATCCCACTACAGAGCAGGAGGCATCTCCAACTATCCCACTGCAGAGAGGGGGCATCTCCAACTATCCCACTATAGAGAGAGGGGGCATCTCCAACTATCCCACTGCAGAGAGCGGGGGCATCTCCAACTATCCCACTGCAGGGGGGGCATCTCCAACTATCCCACTGCAGAGAGCGGGGGCATCTCCAACTATCCCACTATAGGGGGGCATCTCCAATTATCCCACTATGGGGGGCATCTCCAATTATCCCACTATAGAGAGGGGGGCATCTCCAACTATCCCACTATAGAGAGGGAGGTACCCAAGGCCCCAGTGCTAGAAATGGCAGAGCTAGAATTGAAGCCTGACCTTCTAGCCCCAGTGGCCCCCTCATTCTAGAATGTTCTGTATTGCCATCATTTCTTTCATGGAGGGTATTAGTGGTAGAGACACTATCCTTAGATGTCCCCTTGGTCACGGCATGGGGCTGGGTTCAATGGACCCTGTCCAACAGCCCCAGGAATGGATATCTACCATGACTCAAACTCCAGGGAGGAAAAGATAATCCCCAAAGGAGCCAAACGGCTTTTTTTTCCCAGCAAGTGCAGCTGAGGCCTTGGCTTTCTATACCCAGAATCAACATTAAACTGCACACTGTAATCCTCATAGCCCCAAGCTTTCTCGTACTCGAGTGACCAGGGTTCCAGAGAAAAAAACATCTGGTGGCTCTCCCAACTCTCAGAGGGACAGAAGTGGACAGACACATGGGGCAGGGGAGCAAAAAGAGTTCAAACCCAAGGGTCTATGGTGGGAAGACGGGGGCAAGGTAAGGGGCCAGCACCTCTTTAAGGTGGTTCCCCCAAGCTCAGCTTCAGAAATACCCTCCTTGTCGTGGGTCTTCTCACTTCGTGTCTGTCAAAGGGAGAGACAAGAAGAATCAGTTCTGGTGACCAGTGTGTGAAAGAAAGGAAACAGTGTGGGAGCTGAGCCCAGGCCTTGCATGCAGGTTCTTTCTTCCAAGTAAGATGTGCTCAGCAGCAATTGAGAAGGCCCACTGGCCAGTATCTAGACCATTGCACCTCAGTCCCCTCCAGCAGCAATGTGGCCAGGCTCAGGTTCCTGGTGGACAAAGAGGGTCCAGGGAAAGAGGGGCTGTTGGAGACTCAGATCTTATTCCATGACAGGGCTATATGGTTGATGGTAATGGCATCATTATGATGGTATGAGATTTTCCCACACCGGGTCCTCAGGGCCCAGGAGTTCTCAGAACTGCATCACTAGCCCTGTGAGCCCCACAAATCCTGTGTCTCAGTCCCCCAGAATAGGCGTTTGCCTTCTGTAGCCCCATTTCCTGAGTAGTATACCTTCATGAGGAAGGAGTGGTGATGTGAAGGGACTATACATAACCTTTGTTACTCAGCTCTGTGTTCTATGGACAATGCCCCTGGACCTATGTGCAAACTCCTCCAGTGTGACCCTACTGACCCCACTCAGGACTAGGCCAGGGCAATGAGACAGCTTGGGCTCAGAGATGGAGAGTGTCTCACCTAAGACCACACAGCCTGCTTTCTGCTGAAGTATAACTGCAGTGGCCTGGGGCTTCCCCCAGGCACTGTCAGACATCTCCAGTAGAGGACCTTTCCCAAGCCCCAATCCATGGACAGGCGTCATGGGTGTGAGAAAGGTATGGCTTTGGGGACAGGGTAAACATTCATTCTGTCACCTTTCCCATAAGCAAGAAATTCCCTAGCATTGTTGGGAGCCAATAAAACACGGGTAGCGGGGATGTCCTCACCTCTTTCCAGCTGTTGTCTTGCTTCTCCAGGTCTGAGTGCTTCAGGACCCAGGGTTCAGCAGCCTTCTGAAGCTGAGAAAGGGAAAGAGTGTGGGTGGGTGGGCAGGGCTACTCGGAGCAGGGCCGCTTGGCAGGTTCAACTCTATAGCCCTCATGACCCAAACTGTGGGCCTGGCATTTAGCTTCTCAGTGGGTAGCAGATCTGAGCCCCCACAGGTGGATTTGGAAAACAGTAAATGACACACAGCTACTGGCAGGCATCGTTCTGACATGGTTAACACAGTTAACAGTCGCTACTTAACCTATAGAGTTCATAGAGCGGCTAGGCAGAAAAGCAATCGCTATTGTACGTAAGGAGCTGTGCTGCCATCTGCCATCAAGAGCCAGCCATCAGTAACAACCTACTACTTCCTGCTGAGGCCTGAGGTGACCCTGGGAGCAGCAGCACTTCCAGAGCGTCCATTTGCATGTGCACATCAGTTCATTTAATCCTCAAAGCGACCACAGGAGCAGGCGTGACTGTGACTACTTCCATGTTGCAGGTGAAAGGATAAAGATAACAATAGGAAGGAACTGGCCCAGATGTGCGCAGCTGCACTAGCAGCTGGGATTCCAAGCACTGCACCATCACTTTGCTGGAATTCCTCCTTGGCTTTACAACTGACTCCCACATGGGGTGACTCACCCCCAGCTTCCCCAGGGCTTTCCCAGTGTTAGTAAGGTTTATGTCCCTCAAACCTTGTAGTTCTGAAAAAGCAAGAAGGTTCTGCCTAGGACTGCTCCAAGGGAAAAGTGGAAGTCCTAAGCAAAGCCAGGATGGGCTGGTCACCTGTTTGCACTTGAACCCATGTCTCAAACTTTGCTTCTTAGGAACCCAATGTAAGACAAATAAAATGGGGTGGGGAGGGTAACCAAAGTCACCTCAACACGAATGAACAGAAACAGAAATTTAGATGGAGATGCTAAACCAAGGCCCAGGCAGGGGGCCAAGGAACACTGTGCCACTCCTGTGACTAGCTCTTTTATCCCTGAGGGATGAGAAGGTCAAACAGCCATCTTCCTTGTGCAGACGAAGCTGGGAGATCAGAGGGTGACTTGACTAGGCTGTGCCTTCTGACCAGGAGCCCCTTTGAGGTCTGAATGAAAATGGCACCAATAAGCTCATTGGGAGTGGCACTATTAGAAGGTGTGGCCTTGTTTGAGTAGATGTGGCCATATTGGAGGAAGTGTGTCACTGGGGGTGGGTTTCAAATGCTCAAGCCAAGCCCACTGTCATTCTCTCTTCCTGTTCCCTTTGGATCAGTGTATAGTACTCTCAGCTACTTCTCCAGCATCATGTCTGCCTGTGAGCCACCACGCTTCCCACCATGACAATAACAGTCTGAATCTACAAGCCAGCCCCAATTAAATGTTTTCCTTTATAAGAGCTGCAGTGATAACGATGTCTCTTCACAGCAATAGAACACTGACTAAGACACCTTTCTGTTACTCTGTAGGCTGTTTGACTAGGCTGGTTTCACTGGGAGCGCAGCTAATACGGATGTGAGCGCTGATGCCGGTGATCCTAGCTCTAGAGAGGTTGAAAGAGAACCATGCATTCCAGGCTGGTCTGGGACAACTACTAAGTGAGGTACACAGAGTCTCAGTCTCAAAACAAACAAATAAAGCAAAAAGGCAAGAAAAGGAGGAAGGGAGGAAGGGGGAAGAAAATAAGAGAAAGAAGATGCAATTCTGGGTGTCCTGTTTTGAACTGAGGGAAGCAGGAGATCAGAACTAGGAAGTCAGCAAATTCCACACAAGGTCCTTGCTGGGAAACAAAGTGCAGGACTCAGCACCTCTGAGCCAGAAGGTCCCATCTGTGTATTTGCTGATAACCCACTAAACATGGCATGGATTTGGCTTAATGATTCCAAACCATTAAGAAATAATGTGACAAAAAGGGATCATTCCATAGGCAGGAAGTGGCCAGCTGGTGCAAAAGGGCGCTCTGCTCAGCGTTCCACACACCACAAGGAGCGTGCTTTCATTTGTGGGTGGACCAGCCTGAATCTGCCACACAGACACCAAGGAAATGGGACCCTCAGAGGGAGTGTGACCCTGGAGAAAACCCAGTCCCTTGCAAGAGGTCAGCTCATGCCCGATGTGGGGGCTGGAGAGACAGCTCAGCTGTTGAAAGCACTTGCTGCTTTTCCAGAGGACTCAGGCTAAGTTCCCAGCACCCGCATGGCAGCTCACAACCATCTGTAACTCCAGTTCCAAGAATCCCAACACCCT
The DNA here is from genome assembly GCA_001685095.1 of Ellobius talpinus. Lineage (NCBI taxonomy): Eukaryota > Metazoa > Chordata > Mammalia > Rodentia > Cricetidae > Ellobius > Ellobius talpinus. Next base: position 46,469 of record LOJH01000277.1, on the reverse strand, counting down.
CTTCTGGCCTGAGGGCATCAGGCATGAACATGGCGCATATATATACAAGCAAACCATTCATTCACGTGAAACAAAAATAAATATTAAAAAAATCTGCCAGATTTGAGGTTCCTGCCATGTTTCTGTACAGTTAAGCAGGACATTTTGGGTTATTTTGCTAATCTACAAAGTGACCTTCCAGGGTTGGAAGGGTGGGAGACTGCATTCTGAGAAGACATACAAAGAAAGTAACTCCTAGAGAGATGCTCGTCCTGATCAGGTGAGTCCCAAGACAGGAGAGTCAAGGAAGCTGGCTAGGAAAAACCACAGCAGGTCTGCATGCTGCTTTGGCTAAGGTGGTGGTGGGAGGATGGTGGACACGGAATAAGCATTACATGAGATAACGATGGATGACAATGGGAAAACCCCTCTGAGGCCAGTCACCTTTTGACCCGCTATACACGTGAGTGCCCTTTGAACGCAGTATTGTAATACTGTATATACATGTACAGATTACACTAGAGGGCTACTTTCTACCTGTTTGGTTTTTTGAGATAGGGTTCCTTGTAAACCAGACTGGCTCCAAACTCACTAGGTAGCTGACGACCATGAACCTCTAATTCTCCTGCCTTTACCTCTCAAAGGATTATAGGCACGAGCTGCCACGCTTGGTTCCTGTGGTGCTGGGAATCCGACCCAGGGTTTCATGCATACTAGGCAAGTGCTCTACCAACTGAGAGACCTTGCCAGCTCCCCAATGAAAACATGGGACCTAGATCTTTGTCTGTGCAGAATAATGAATGGTGGAGTCAGGCAGCAGTTAAACTGAATGAGGCTCTCCACGGGAGAGGCAAGTGTGCACACAGGAACATGATGACTCAATTAAAACCAAACAAACAAACAAAAAGAAAACTCTCCACAGGTGTAGACCTACATAGCAAAAATGGAGGAAGCCAGACAGAGTGTGTATTTTGTGATGTTCTAGCTCTTGGTTTTCCTCTCTTGGTCAGAGATTGCAGTTTTCCTATGGGAATCACTCTTGGCTCTTCCCTTTTGGGTCCTGGTTTTGATAGGCCCTAATAATGGGCTTATCATGACTTGACGCCTAGCCAATGTGAACTTGCGGGGGGGGGGAATGTTCTTATTGCAACTGTTAAGCTGTAAGATGAGCAGGACACAATGGCCTTACGTGAGGCTGGCATGCAAGGCTGGCATGCGAGGTTGGCATGCGTAAGAGCGGAGCAAGCAGAGGGGGGCCTGAAAGACGGAGGCAAAGGCAATGGCTTGGCTCTCACGCCTCTCTCTGAGCGCTTCTGCTGCCTGAGCGCCTGGATCCCGCCTCACCTGACTGAGGCGGTTCTGCAGCTCCTTCACCTGCTGCTCCACCTGTTGCTTCTCGCCCTGCAGCCGCTCCACCAGCTGCAGCTTCTCCTGGCTCCAGTGGCGCTCGCTCATCTGCAGCTGCCGTGTCAGCTCCATGACAGCGCTGTAGGACTCAGCCAGGAGGTGCTGCTGCTCTTCCCTCTCCCTCTGCAGTGCAGCCTTCCAGTCAGGCCCGGGCCTCTCGCTGGCGCCCTTCCCAGCCTTCAGCTCCATCTGCAGGAAGATGCATCAGGTGGGCAGTGGCAGGGGACAATGGCTCCCCACCCATACCAGGGAGGCTTTGGAGACTCTCCATGCTGATCCTGCTTTCAACAGAGCTGTGGACCCCTTTCTGCATACAAGCCGGACCCTGCATCTCATGTTTTCTTCTTAAGCCTCTGTAAGCATTCCACATTTGGCTACAATAGGTAGAGCCCCTAGCTACTGATAATCATGTTATTTATCAACTTCACTTATTTATTTAATTTGGTTTTCAAGGCAGTGTTTCTCTATAAAGCCCTGGCTATTCTAGGACTCACTTTGCAGACCAGGCTGGCCTCAAACTCACAGAGACCCGCCTGCCTCCGCCTCCTGAGTGCTGGGATTAAAGGCGTGCACCACCACCGCCTAGTCCTGCCTCCTTGTTTATCTGTATTAATAACCCTGTCTCTGTCTCTCTGCTCTATTCAACTACAAAACAAATAGGCTAAGCTTCCAGAGCATGTGGTTTCTCCAGCAGAGAGCCCAGATCACCCAGTCCCAGCTTTCTGTGTATCCTTGTGTCCGTCTGTCTTTTCTTCATTCCCTTACATCCTAGTCAGGTCCATTCCGGAGCCATGCTGGATGTGGCATGCAGGCAGGTATGGAAGCATGCTGTAGCCTAGGATCCTGTCAATCTCTCTGGGTCACAAGCTGAAGTCTAAGGGGTCCTGTGCTTCCAAGAACACAGCTTAGTACCCGCCTCCCCGATCTGACGGTCTAGATCTGGACTGGGAACAAGGAGATGTGCCCAAGAAGCAAGGAGGCTCACCTGCGAGGCATGGCCCTTGAGCTCTGCCCGCTCCGTCTCCCACGTGGCCTTGGCCTTGGCGAACTGCTGCTGAAGTTCAGTGAGACCCCGACGCTCGTCCCGGAGCAGCCAGCACAGCTCCTTCAATGTGACCTTCATGTCAGCCAGGGTCTTGATGTACTCGTTAGGCTACAGACAGAGCAAGGCCTGGTCAAGAACTTTGTGAAGGCAGGGAGGGCAGCCCTGCTACTGCCTCAGTCAGCAGTCCAGCTAGGGCCCTGCCAGTCTCAGAGAGGGTGAAGGCCAGTCTTGGGACAGCCGAGCTGAGCAGCAATGAATTGTTCCAGGAGCAGCTGTTCTGCTCAGATGCAGAGAAACAACCTTCCCCAGGCTTTGCAGGCCCCAGGCTGCAGGTCTCTAGCCTCTCAAATGGTACCTCCCTTTCCTGGTTCCTCACACACTGTTTACCCATACCCCAGCTCACTGTAGAACCCTGGGAGGCTGACTCCATGGCTCCCTCTGATCTGTGGCTTGATTTGACAATTCTTCCTTAAGTCTAGACCACAGGGGCCTCTTTCCATGTAACCCTGGCCAGGTTGGTAGCCTTCCCCTCTCCCAGGGTCACACTGGTCACAGACCCTCCAGCACAGTGTCGCACCTCTGTACACACAGTCCTCTTGCTTCAATATGGCCTGTTGTCCTTTCTGAACTCGACAAGGCTATTCACCCACGTGACGCTTCTCTGTGAAATTCTTTTATGTGTAACAAACCAACTGCTCTCCTTCCTGTGACTTCAAGTTCATCTGGCCTTCTGTCACTACCCTGGGATGACTCATGTTCCCCTAGCCCTGAGCAACTGGTGGGCCGGTTCCCAGTCAATAACCATCTGCAGATCCTGTGTCCCATCAGGGCTGTGTGAGAACACAGCAGGAAGTGATCGCTAATGGATGAGGTGCACATGAGCAGGACCAGAAGGGGCTGAACACACCGTGTTCTGGGTCCAGCTGTCCCCTGTGCAGGCCTTGTTATCCGAGTGTTGGGCGTTCATCTCTTCTTCCTCCATCAGCAGATACAGTTCCTTCATGCTGTTCACCTGGTTTGAGAAACCATATTCAAAGGGCTCAGCCTTCAGAGGATAGAGAAACTGGCAAGCAGGCAGTCCAGACAGAAAAGGGATCGCACAGCCATGCAGGAAGGACAAGCGTCTCAAGATGAACGAAAGCCCGTCACTGACTTCCCACATCTTAACTGTGACCCACCCCCCTACCCTGGCACTGTTCAGACAGAGAGGCAGAACTCAAGCCCCATGCCTCCTTGTTCCCGCCCAGGGATGGGGCTGAGCTCAGCCGTACCTCCAGGAAGTCATCCTCCTCGTGGGGCAGAACCTTGCCCTGCCGCCAGCGCTTCAGGAACCACCTGAGCTTCATGAAGAGGAGCAGGAAGTTGTGCTTGAACTGCTGGGATTCCTGTACCAGTATGTTCTTCTCCTGGCTCCAGAATTTCTGCTCCAGCCTCCTTTGGAGGCTCAGACTCTGCAGCTCGAACTCTCGCCTCAGCAGCGCTCTCTGCTGGTCTTCTTTCAGCTGTCAGGACAGGCGTGAGCACGGGAAGCCCCAGCTGATTCCAGATCCAGATCATGGGCAGAGGGGAACACTAATGGCAAGCGCCTACTTGTCCCTGCTAGGGCTTCTACTGATAACAGCCCATTGTACCCAGGGATTTCTTTCTAGGCTGGGGACAGAACCCAGAGACTCCCACATTCCGAGCAAGTGCTCTGCCACAGAGCTACACCACGACCTCTGTATCTTCAGTCCTGGGAGAAGTTGTACAGGTGAAAATAAAATGTGGTACAAACCCACCTGGACTACTTTCTGGTTGAAGCTGTCAGCCTCCTCCTTCCGGAGCTGCCGCTCCTGGGACAGCTGCTCTTGCAATCCCCGGAGGCTGTCATGAGCCTCGGCCAGAACCAGCTGAAGCTCCTTGATCTGCAGTGGGGTGGGGGCCAGACCAGGAGTGGGGAGAGGACACAGGCTGTGGTCAAAGAATGGCAGTAGCAGGGAATCAACAAGAAGATGGATCCAGTGTCCTCTATTAGGCATGACACGGTCCTTGCCTCAGAGGGTCATCGAGACAGTTAAATGAAGCCGTATGCGTCAAACCCTCCACGGTATAATTTTTAACATTTCTCACTTGCAAATTTACAGGAAAAATGTACTGTGAAAACTAAATTTGTCTCACAAAGTTGTTCATAGTCTCTTTAATTGATTCACTTATTTTTGACTCAGCCTCACTATTTTTCACAGGCTGTCTCAAACTCCTGAGCTCAAGGCATCCTCTTGCTTTAGTCTCCCAAGTAGCTGGAGCTACAGGTGCTCGCCACCACATGCTACTTCACTGTTTATAATTAAAAATTTAGAAGTTTCTTTGTCAAAAATCAGGTGTCCATAGGCGTGTGGATCTATGTCTGGGTCTTCGATTCCGTCGATCTGCCTGTCTGTTTTTATGCCAATACCATGCCGTTTTATTACTATAGCTCTGTAGTAGAGCTTGAAATCAGGGATGGTGATACCCCTGGAAGTTCTTTTATTGTACAGGATTGTTTTGGCTATCCTGGATTGTTTCTCATATTAAGTTCTTTCAAGGTCTGTAAAGAATTGTGTTGGAATTCTGATAGGGATTGCATGAATCTGTAGATTGCTTTTGGTACGATGGACATTTTACTAAGTTAATCCTACCGATTCAGGAGCATGGGAGATCTTTCCATACACAAAGGAAAAAAAAAGTCAACATAACCATGCTTAACGATATTCTGCTATATTCATAGGTTGGTGGCTACCCCGATTGTCATCAGAGACCCTTCATCCAGCAACTGATGGAAACAGATACAGAGACCTACAGCCAAGCATTGGGTTGAGCTCAGGGAATCCTGCTGAAAAGAGAGAGAAGGGTTGTACAGCGGGGGGCGAGGGGGTCAAGGACATCACAAGGGAACCACATAAACAACTAACCTGGGCTCATGGAAGTTCACAGGGTCTGGACAACAACCAGGGAGCCTGCATGGGACCAATCTAGGCCCTCTACATATGTGTGACACTTGTGTAGCTTGGTATACTTGTGGACTCCCAGTAGTGGGAGCAGAAGCTGTCCCTAAAGCTTTGGCTGGCTTTGGGGAACCTATTCCTCATACTGGGTTGCCTTGCCAAGCCTTAGTACAAGGGGAGGGGCTTAGTTCTACTGCAGCTTAATATGCCATGCTTTGTTGATACCTATGGGAGGCCTGCCCCTTTCTGAACAGAAACAGAGAAGTGGATTAGGGGTGGGGTGGGATGGAAGGGAGGTGGAGGGAGGGAACGGAAGGAGAGGGGGAAAGGGAAACTGGTTGGGATGTAAAATAAATGAATACATTTAATTAATATAAAAAATTTTAGAAGCAATTTAAATATAAATAATGAAGTTTAAAATGTGTTTAATGGGTCTACATATGCAAAATTCCACTTGACTGTACACTTACAGATGCTGTGTTTGTATGTCATTACAGAACAGAAACACGTCAGCTGTCAAAATGGTTGATAACATAATGGTCTTAACTTTCTTTAAAATCTTCATGTACTGATGCCTGAGGCTGCAATTGTACTTACTATGGCTTACAACGACTATGGAACAAGACCATTAAAAAAAGTCAACCAAAATCTCCAATTTCTGGGGGAATGATGTTTTAAAAGCAGTCAGAACTTAAAGAGGCAAAGCTGGGGTGTTCTTGGCCTGGCAGGACGGCTCAGCAGATAAAGGTTCTTGCAGACAGCATCAGGACCTGAGTTTGACCTGGGACCCACATGGTGGGAGGAGAGAACGAACCCCTACAAGCTGTCCTCTGACTTAGACATGCATGGTGCATGTACAGTAGAATGTGCAGCACAACGTGCACATGTGCACCCACACACTAAATAAATACATACGTGTAAAACGTGTTTCAAAACCTCTTCTTTCGTAAGTCCAGATAGAGACGAGAAGGGAACACAGAAGGAACTTCCTGGGGTCTGTTTATGGATATAGATGCTAATTACAAAACAGGAAGATCATGAGCTCAAGGGCAGCGAGGGCTACAAAGCAAGACCCTGTCTCAAAGCACCACAGAGGAGCAAAGGGCTCAGTCTGTACAAAGCCATAAGTACCTATTCGTCTTCCCTTCTCCCTCTCTGTTCCTTCCCTACCTTTGTGTGTGTGTGTGTGTGTGTGTGTGTGTGCATGTACATGTGCAAGCATGTGTGTGTTCATGCTGGGGGTTGGGCTCAAGGCCCCACCCATGCTAAGCAAGTGCTTCATCACTGAGCTACAGCCCCATCCCATTGACACTTTGTTGTTAGACTCCAGGAACAAAAAGTTTAAGCCAGATGAAATGAAGTGGTGCATGGGGCAGGAGGATCACCTGAGCCTGTGAGTTTGAGACCAGCCTGAGCAACACAGTGAGACTCCATCTCCGAAAAAAAAAAAAAAGAACAGTATTAAGTCTTTCTGGTAACAGGAATGTTTATTCTAACACATTGTGCAGGAAGAGGAAAATGGAAATGGTCCCAGGCATGGCGGGTGTCCTGCTGTGAAAAAATTATGTGGCCAATAATATGATAACTTGGCATTGTCTCTGCAAGGATTTGAGGCATGTCTTGTGCACATGTTCTGTATTAAAAATCTCTGCAGAGCTGGGCAAAGTGTCATGTGCCTGTAATCCCAGCACTTAGAAGTTGGAGTCAGGAGGATGCTAAGTTTGAGGTAAGTGTGATCTACACACTGAGACCCTGGCTCAACAAACAAAAATCTCTTTATCAGGCTGCTACCCTCACACATCCTCCTTGAACTCAGGGTTGGTGCTATGTTTCATGTTTCAGTCATAACTGCTCAGTAAGAATAAATGGAACTGATTAAATGTGTAAACGAGCTGACACAAACAAGCTTATTTCCTTCTCGGTACCCATCTCCCCACTGGGGATCAAAGCTAAGGTCTTCTGCACGGTAAGTACACAGCACTACATGCCCAGACACTGTTTTTCCTTTTTTTTCTCCTTCCCCTATGACTACTGGAACGTCCAGACCACCTCAGTTTCCAGGGAGCTTTGGTTTCCGGGGAGCATCCCAGACTCAAAGTGCACAGGGAACTTTTCAAGGATCAGAGAACCTTAGAAATTCTACTGATCATAAATGTTGTAGGTGGGAAAGCTGGGACCTCAGGACATGAAAGTATCCAAGGACATACCACCAGACCAGCAGAGTGACATCTTGCTCAGGTTCCCCTGAGTCCAAGTGACATGTCCTGGACACTGTCCTCATCCTCACCCATAGCGGCCAGACCTTAAGCTAAAGCTTTTCATGTATCTACCCCTGTCAACAACCTATGAGGGGCTTTGTTCTTATAGATCACACCTGACAACCCAGGAAGCGAAGTGACATACCCAAGATCTCACAGCCAGTGTGCAGGAGATTCACAACAAGAACTCAAAGAGCCTGCATAGAGAGACCATTGCCTCTCTGTTATATACATTAGTCATTTTACAATGGCCTCCAGCTCAGCATTTCTCCTGCCTCAGCATCCTGACACTGGGATTACAGGTACACACCATGTCCAGCTAAGCTTCCTCTAACTAGACCATGAGGTCGATTCAAATTCCTTATTTCCTTTTTAAAATTTAATTAATTAGTCTATTTATTTGTTTATTTATTTATTTTTTATTTTTTGGATTTTAGACAGGGTTTCTCTGTAGCTTTGGCACTTGTCCTGGAACTCACTCTGTAGACCAGGGTGGCCTCGATCTTACTGTCTCTGATCCATCTGTCTCTGTCTCTTGAGCGCTGGGATTAAAAGGCATGCACCACCACCACCCAGCCCTTATTTCCTATTTTTGCCCTGGCTGTCAGGAAGCTTAAAACCAAACCGGATGCCCAAAGCCCATAGCATCATCCTTGAAGGATTACCCTGCTTTTGAGAGGGCCCCAACTAATCTCCTTCAACCCAACCTCAGGCTTAGTACTCCACCCACCTCAGAGGCATAGGAATCATTATCTTCAGCTCGATAAGGCCTGAAGTTCCGACTGGGGTCAGGCTTGGAGTCCAAGTCACCAGCACGGAAGGCCTCTCGGATCCTAGGCTCCCATTCCAGCAAGTCTCTGAAGTCAGATGGCTAAAGCGAGGGGCACAAGCAGAAGAGAGCCATGGGGAGACGCCTGAGGAGAGCTTCAGAAGGTCCCCACCAGGCCTCAGCTCTGTAATACGGTTTGTTCACATGAGAGTGAGGCTCAGGTGGATAGGCCTTGCAACTTGGACCCAGTCTTACCGCGGAGCATTCCCGCCACTCAGTAATGGCTTGCTGCAAAGCCGAACGAGTGGGCAAGTGAAAACACGAATTTGTGAACGGTTGTTATGCAAAGCCTGCTGAAACAGTTCCACTTCTCTGAGTTTGACCATTGTGATGGTCCTCTGACAGGAATTAAGATTTGTAATCAACACAGATAGGCCCCACCCTCCTACAGTTTTAAATTTTTCTCTCCCATTTCTTTTTGGCTCACTCTCTTGCAGAACCCCGTAAGAATCGGCCTCCTGTTGCTATTGTGTCCCCCCAGTTCCAAGAGATCTCGTTGCCAACCACTTCAACCATTATCGATGGCAATCATGAGTATTTGTCTAAGTGTGTGATCCCAGCTCACACTTGAGGATGAGACAAGAAGGAGACTCAACATGGGGCTGTTCACTCGTTTATGAAGCCATCTTAAGCCGCAACAGCTGAAGCTGCTATAGTACAGTGCAGTGCCATGAACGGAAATCTGCTCTCAGTATGAAAACCAAATCACCCCATACTCTCTGCAGCCCAGCCCCATGGCTCTGCACAGTTCCTTGAATCTATCATCTTCCTTCTATATGAGCTGAGCGTCTTCAAGAACCAGGACAAGCTCCTTGTTGATAGAAACTATGTATCTTTCTTTCGGGTCCCTCTTCTGCTTGTCATACCACATTCACAGGCTTGCCATGTTGATTAAGTCTTCCTCCCTAGGAGTGGGAATCCTATTTCTATCTGGTTCTACAGACTCCCTCCTGTCCTGTGCTGAGAACAAAGGGTAGGAACTAGCAACAAAGTATCCAACAAATGGACACGGAATACAGTGCCTGAGGAAGACACGTGATCCAGCAACAGTAGCTACAACATGAAACAAAGGAGAAAAAGCAAGCACAGAGAGGGTTTGTGGAGGTTTAGAAAGCGAGCTTCCAGGACCCAGCTTGACACAAGCATCTGAAATGTGTAACTGCAACCAAGAAACTGCAATTCAATTCTGTCATCTTTGTTCATTTTAAAAATTTGTCTTGGGAGTTTTGATTTGTTTCTGTGCTGTGCTGGGGATGGAGCCTGGGCCACATCCCCACATGGCTGCTGCATGTGATACCTGTACTGAACACTACCAGTAGAGACCATCTATAGAGGTATTGGCAGGGAGTGGTAAGCGGGGACATAATGTGTTCACTTATTTTCTTTGCTTCAAATATTTATGTATTGCTTTTGCAATAATATTTTGTAAATTTCTGGATGTCTTTGCTATTTTAGTTTTTCTAAAATGTCATAGATATCAAGACTAAGCTTCTCAAAAACTCATCAGTAGGATTAAAAAAAACCCACAAACATTTGCCTTAAAATTTAAAATTTTGGGCTGGCAAGATAGTATAGTGGGTAATGATACTACCAAGTCTGACAATTTGAATTGATCTCCAGGACCATCTGAGAACTGACTCCTGTGGCCAGTACATGTCCACAATGGCTCCCCCAACACTCCCTACCCACCCCAATAAGTATAATAAAAATTTTAGTTACAAACGAGATAAGAAAAGAAGGGGCAGGGTGGCTGCCCTGGAGAAATGGCCCAATGATTAAGAGCTCTTGATGCTCTTCAAGAGGACCCAAGTTCAGTTCCTAACATTCATTAAGGAGCTCACAACCTCCTGCAACTCTAGCTCTGGAGGCTCTGGCACCTTCCTCTGACTTCTGTGGACACCCATACACAGGTGACATATATATACACATATGCACACTTGTAAATTTTCAAAGATGTTTTAAAAAGAGGGGGCCAGGGATGCAGCTCAATGGTAGAGTACTTGCCTAGCATATTTGAGGCCCTGGGTTCTGTCCCCAGCACTGGAAGAGGAGATGGGAGGGGAGGGAAGAAGGGAGAAAGGGGCAATCTAGCAAAAAACAAAGGACCTCAGATTCAACCTCCACGCACAGTAAATGCTTGCTTGGCAGTTCACTGAGCCAGTAGGCTTATTTTATACTTAGTAAGTTGGAATAAATACGTTTTTACTACCTGTTACAGCAAATAGCAGACCAAGCGAACAAAGCCAGGTACTGCTGTGTTTGGTTTGCATAATTCCACTTATATAAAGTTCAAAGATGGATAAAATAACACCAGGAGATTGTCCTGGGAAGCAGGGATAGTGACTAACAGGGAGATTGATCAGGACAGCATTGGGGCTGGTCATGTTCTGGATGATAAATACATGCCTGTTGACTGCAGGAGAGTTGTAAAATTGTTTGTATATGTGGATTTGCATCCTTCTCTGTCCTGTGCCTGTTCCAGCATAAAGTTTGTATGTAATAAAACAGGACCCTGCCCTGGGCATCTTACCTGGAAGTCGGAGCCAAGGTCTTTGGCCAGTATGATCTCCTTAGAGGGCCCCTGGGAGCCCAAGGAGGGCAGCGCAGGGAAGGAGTCGGGCTGCTCCTTGCCAGAGCTCCCCAAGGCCACATCCACCTTGCGTGTGAAAGTGTTCAGTTCCTGCTGCAGCACGCTCAGCCGCACCAGGATGGCATGGATGAGCTTGGCATCCCTGGGGCCCTCGCTGTTATCAGGCGCCTCGTGCAACCGCAAGTCTACACACTCGTTGTCCAGGCACAGGCGGAGGCCAACCGAGAAGCCATTGGCATCAGCCACCAGGACGTCGATGGCCTTGCTGACCAGGGCGGCCTGCTCCCTCAGCCCAGGCAGCGCCTCAGCCTCGCGGGCCCTGCAGAGCCGGGCAGTGTGGGGCTCCAGCGCCTCACCCAGAGGGGCAGGCACGCACTGTGCAGAGTCCCCGGCCTCAGCGTCTGTCTCCAGCATGGGGCGTGTGCTCTGACAGGAGGCCAGGTCGCAGCGCTGCAGGTTGGAGAGGAGAACGCGGTTCTCATATTGCAGCTTCTTAACCTTGCCGCTGAGCTCGCCGATCTGCAGTTTGGCAGCTGCTAGCTCCTCCTGCGAGGGCTCGCTGAGCACTGAGCAGCTGTCCTCCGACAGCGTCACGTCCAGCTCGTGCTCAGAACGGTATTTGGTCAGCTCGTTCAGCAGCAACTTGTTCTGGTCTTCCAACTCTGCAGAGGAGCGCCTCAGCAGTTCAGCCTCCTCTTCCACGAACTGCAGGTGGCGCCGCAACTCGGCCAGGCTCTCCCCGCACTCACCACCGAGCGCAGAGAAGGCGAGCCGGGCCTCGGGGCCCCCGCCGCCCCCATGGTCCTTCATGTCATCCATCTCGGCCCGGAGGCCCCGGTTCTCCACCTCCAGCTCCACGATGCGCCTGCTCAGCAGGTTGGCCTCCTCCTCCACCAGCTTCAGGTGCACCTTCAGCTCTGTCTCACGGGAGTGCGGAGCATCAGCCAGCTCTTCCGCGGACAGGGCTGCGTCCAGGTCCCCATAGAGGGAGCGGTATTTGAGCAGCTCCTCTTTCATGCTGTCGTTCTCCTTGGCCAGCTTGGTGAGCTTCTTGCACATGAGGGCCGACTCCTCCTTTGCGAAATGCAGCTGGCATTTCAGATCTGCGCTGTCCTCCTGCGGCCCAATGGACACGGAGACAGACAGCAATAAGGAAGGTTATTGTCAGCTCGGATCCAGCCAGAGCATTCTAGGGTGCACTGACTATGTCTGAGAACACAGGGGTGACTCGAGGCCTAGAGGCCACAGGAAGCAGAGCTGGGGGGAGCAATGACATGACATTGATATTGAGAGGCCAGAGCACACTGCCTACAATCTTAGAGACTTGGAGCTGGTGACATTATGACTATGTACATTCCTGATAGAACTGTCCCATCTGTAAAAGGGACAGAAACCGTTCCTCTCCCACACGATGACTGTTAAATGGGAAAACGTACAAAAAGTGCCCGGCACCCTGGCTTTTAACAGGATTCTGTGCCTGGCCTGTGCAAAACATGGTGCTTTTATCTAATTCTTACAACAAACCCACAGAACAGGAACAGATGAGGAAACAGATGAGAAAGTTGACGTGATTTGTCTTAGTTGGACAGCAATCAAGCTGCAGAGTCCAAGTTCAAGGTCTCTGGCTCTGAACCTTGGGTTTAGTTGTCCCTATGCTGGGTAAGTAACTTGCAGGTCCAGGAGTGTCTAAGTATTGGTTCAGAGTGGGCTTGGGGGAAGTGCTTTCTAGAAAAGTTGAGAAATGTGCAGGGGAAGAAAATGCACGGGGAGACACGGGGGGGGGTGTTTAAGGACCTCTGGGGACTACCCAGGACGCTTAAAGTTGGTCTGGGCTTCCAAACTACAGGCAGGGTGTGTGAGGGATGCTGAGGAAATACCTGTGCAGTGGGCTTCTTATCTGTCTTCCCCAGAGATCGGGTTCCTCTTTTCTTCAAGGAATGCTAAAAGGAAAGAAAAAGCCAAACTGAAAGATCACGAAGATGACACACATCCAAAGAGGTGTCCCCAAATGGCCACCCTTGAGGATCCCAACCCAGCCTGTATGTGTTAGCTAGCACCCACAGCTGAGCCAGGAATCACTGCATGAGCCGCACAGGGCAGACAGACTGGAGGAAGTAACTAAATACCCTGCCCAGGGCTCCTTCCCAGGGCACCCACTACAGCCGCTATTATCCTGTTGGCTGGAAATTGGAATTTGTGCTCTTGTAGTCTTTGTTGTGGTTTCAGGCTTTTTTCTCCCCACAATATAATATAATGACATAATTTCTCCCTTCCTTCCCTCCTACCTCCCCTCATTCAAATTCATGGCCTCTTACTTTAAGTGTGGCTACTACACCTGTGTGTGTTCCTAAATCATAAACACAGCCTCTCACTCCAGATGTCACTTGTGTGTGTGTTTTCATGGCTGACACTTGGTTGTCTTTTGTTCGCTCATTGGAGATTTCTTGAGTACACCTCAGAGTGCAGAGAACATGACACTGAACTAGACAAATGAACTACCCAAAGGATGCTGTTTCCTCCTGCTTCAGGACCAAGAGACCCCGGAAAAGACCTCCAAGCTGAGGGCTGTTCTTGGTAGTGCTCACTGGCTAAGGGGAGCTCTCCCTGGGCGGAACCCACATCTAAAGACTAGCCCAGGTCTCCGTGCCTCAACCCCAAAGGGCTACTAGCTCGACTTGATGCCATCTATGTAATTCAGTTTTCTTTTTCTGCCTTACTCCCTGTCACAGCCAAAGGGGCTCTTCCCTAAAACTCTGCATGCAAATCTTTGTCTCACAGGAAGTGACATTTCATAGGACTTTGAACACAGAATGAATACTAATGAACAAAATGCGGATGCAAAACTAGAAACAGCACAAGAGACTCAAAAATGGTCGTGAGAGACTCAAAAATGATCGTGAGAGACTCAAAAATGGTCGTGAGAGACTAACAAGCAAAGATCCAAACACCCAGAAGCACTGCAGATAGGGGACTTGATACTTTTGATCACACAGGCAAACACTACACAGATTAAAAACGAAACAAAAGAGAACAAATCATCTTGGTCCCAACACAGTTCAGTGGTAGAAAACTGACCTAAAGTGTTCCAAGCCCTGGGTTTCATCTCCAGAAACAAACACTCTCTCACACACATAGTTAAAATATAAACAATGAACTGGTGAAAAGATCTTCAATAGGAAAACGGGTTAGGAATACAAGAGCACGGGCACTCAGGCTCAGGGGGCAGGCCTATAATTCCAGCTACTCAGGAACTTGAGGTAGGGGAATCATAAATTCAAATCCTTCCGTGCAACAGATTAAGACCTTGCCTAAAAAAAATAAAAACAAAAAACAAAACAAAACAAAAAATCCAAAAGACTGGGGGGATACTATTCAATAGGAGAGAGCTTGTCCACTGTGCATGGGGTTCTAGGTTCCATCCCCAGTTCAGGGAGGAAAAAAGTTTACAGAAGAAAGGCAAATTGATCTTAACCCTGGAAAGATGCTTGGCCCCACTCAGGGCGGAGACGCCCAAAGGAAAGCTACCCTGAGGTACCACTTCTCAATGATTAGATTGGAAAAAGGCCAAACCATCTAACAATACATCCTATTGGTGAGGCTCGAACGAAACAAGAAGGCTCATTTATTGCTGGCAGGAGCGCAAAACGGCACAAGCCCCACGGTGGGGAATTTGAGGAAATGCTACAGTAATCAGTGCTGAAGTTTCTTGTTGTTTAAAGAAGTCATTCAATTAGACGCACAATTCCATTGAACACTTCCTCCCGAGAGAGGGATGATTCATGCCACCAGCCTTTGAAACCACACTTGGGTCGCTTTCAACTTTCTGAGTTGAGCTGCCCACTCGGATTTCTGAAAATGTTCCCGGTGGCTTTAGATATATGTTCACCCCCAACCTTCGTCTCATTCCCCATTACTGCAGGCATGAAAGACAATACTTATTTTTATTTTTATATTATGTGTATGGGTGCCTTGCCTACATTTATGCTTGTGCATCACATGTGTGAAGTGCCTGAAGAAGCCAGTGGTACTCTGGAACCAGGGTCCTCTGGAAGAGCAGTCAGGGCTCTTAATCACTAAGCCATTTCTCCAATCCATCAAGGCCTGTTTTACTGAAACTGAGAAAGGGGCAGGAACTTGACCAGAGTTCTGTAGCAAAACCAAAGCCAACCTACAACTAGTTCTTGACCGAGCTCTTCATTGCGTTCCAAAGGCTTGGTGGGAGAAAATGCGTCTTTGATGAGGGCTAGAGTGGAGCCAACACAGTGGTTTCCATCCTGCATGCAGGGAAGAATTATCTGGGGGATTTAGATAAGGAAAGCATCACTTCAGAGTCTGGAATAACTGGCCTGGGGTAGGCTTCAGTCATCCAAGTTTAAAGTCACTTCCCAGTAAAGCGTGGCCTATAGTGTATGTGTGTGTGTCCACATATGCAAGTATGTGTGCACATGTGTGTGTATGCATGCATGTAGAGACTAGAGGACAACCTCAGTGTGCACATTTGTGTGTATGTATAAATATGTGTGTGTGTCTGTTTGCATGTGGAGACTAGAGGACAACCTCAGTGTGTACGTGTGTGCATGCACAAAAGCATGCATGTGTGTTTGCATGCATGTGGAGACTAGAGAACAACCTCAGTTGTTCAGAAGCTCCCATCATTTCATCTTGTTTATTTGAGACAGGATGGTCATTTGCTTGGAACTCACCAATTATGCCAGCCTGGCTGCTAGGAGGTCATAGGGTTCCTTCCTGAGTCTGGTGTTTTTACATCTTCTCAGCCCACTCTAGGTCTATCTTAAAACTCATTTAGAGAACTTTAAGAATATCAATGAGGCAGGAAGATGGAGACAGGGTTTGGATGCCACCAGCCTGCCAAGAGCAAAGAGTCCCAGATCTTTCAAAAGAGGACTCTGGGCATGCGGGTCACAGAACAAGCCCTTTCACGAGAGGTGGTGTACCAAGACAAGCGGCCTGGAAGGGAAAGCTCAGAGGGAGACTCCTATGGAGTGATGAGGAGGTGCTCTGCGTCAGACTCCCAGCCTTAAAAATGGGTCCGCCATCACGGGCTGAGTGGAAACTCCTTCGCCTCCCTAGAAACCCATGAGCGGGGTGACCACAGCACCACCAAGTTCCCCTGATCACAGCAAGGAAGTGAAAAGACCTCTAAGGGTTCTCAGTTATCACATACATACCCATGAGATGATGGAAAAAGACACTGAGAATGACCAAGGGGTTGCGATAGTAGGCTAACAAATAACCACCTAAACACTCTGTGGAGGAATGGACGTAACCTACAAATAAAGCTTCCAATCGAATATGGCCTCCAGATGAGGACTCAAGTAACAAACCATGGCGTGTCCACACAATAAAAACTTAGTCATGAAAGAAATGGGGTCCTGATGCTCAGGTTGCATGGGTGCCTGGAAGACACCACGTGAAGCAAGCAAGGCCATCCTTACACGGCAGGCACTGTAGCTGGACAGTTTCCTCTGGGATTAAAACATTTCATATTGCAGGAAGCTCTTTAAGCAAGAATGTAAACAACTCCAAATAGGTTCAGAAGTACCTGAAACTGACCGGGCTCACTAGGCCCTCTTTGCCAGAGTCGGCAATAAAAGCTGAGAGCTTCACACAAAGTGAAGCTGAACTCCAAAGACGACTCTCAGAGGAGAAAAGCTGCAAAGATGCGAAGACCAGATCAGCTGCCTAGAAGAATCAGAAACCAGCCGAGCTGCCTGGAAGAGCTTTAGACCAGAGTCACTTGGGAAGGACACTCTCCAACCTGCTGAGCTGCCTGCAGGCTGTGCAGTGGGCTCCAGGTTCCCAGCTTTGAGAGCTGTCACCTGTGCTGGGGTGGGCCTTAGTGATGCAGCTGTCTGTGAGTCATTTCTGCTTCTGTAAGTGACCCTTCACCAATGCTCCTGTAAATAACCCCAATAAAACCTGTTGGCTCACAAAGTTGGGCTTTGGTGGTACCTGTACTTTGGCCTGTCGTGGGATCCCTGTCTGGGGTGACTAGACCTGTGTGTGTGTCTTCCCAGGAACATTTTTATCATTTAACAGGCTCCATTTCCACAAAATGTCCAGGCCAGGCAAATCCCAAATATATGGAAAATATACTAATGGTGTTGAAGAGCTGGCATCGGAGGGATGGGGGAGTGACTGCTAAGAGGTGTGCTCTTAATAAGGTTGGCTTGTTTTTGTTAGGGTGTAACAAAAATGTCCTGGATTTAGAGAGTAGGGATGGATACACAATTGTGCAACCCACTAACTGTGCAGTTTAAAAGGGCAAACTCGGGCTCAGGATGTAGCTTAAAGGTAGATCATTTGGCTGGCATGGGTTCAAGTCCCAGCACTGCAAATAAAAAAGAGGAGGGCAGAGTCATAATGTGTTAATTACATCTCAATAAAATGTTACTGAAATACCAAAACTGAATACCTAGGCATGATGGTACACAGCTACAAATGCAGCCCTTGGGGTCAGAAGCAGGAAGGATGCCACAAGTAAAACACCAGCCTGTCTGCATAGCAAGTTCCAGGTCAGCCTGGTGTACATGGTGAGTTCTGGGTGAGCCTGGACTACATAGCAAGCCCTATCACAAAACAAAACAGAAACACCCAGATTACGCACAAAAATATAGATGGTGGCGGCACACATCTTTAATCTCAGCACTTGGGAGGCAGAGGCAGGCAGATCTCTGGGTTTAAGGCCAGTCTGGTCTAGAGAGTCAGGGCTATCCAGAGAAACTCTGTCTCCACAAACCAAAACAAACACATCGCCCCCAAAAAACCAGAAAAGCACAGATGTCAAGTAGATAAAGCCAAGGCCCCTCTCCTGCTGCCCCCATCATCCTCCCCTCCCTGAGGGACCTTTGCCAACTGGCGTCCTCTGGAGCGCTTTCTAGACCTTTGGCTCTGTCTTTAAGACTGAAACAGATGGTTCTCTTTGGGACTTTCTTCCCTTCCTATGCTTATCTGATTCTGTGATTTTTATAATAAGTACTTCAGACTGAAGGGAACCCGAAAGCATCCAGCATTTTAAAAAGCTATGTCCATGCAACATGATCCTGTACATTACAAAAACCACATGTGCAACCTAAGCCCATCTTTATTTATTTTTTAAAGACATAGAAAGGTGCATTGTCAAACACAGAAAGGCCCAGAGAAACACAAAGCAAACTGTTAATCCCAGGTTAGGCAGATGAGAAGGGAGTGGTTGGGAACGGCTTTCATTATTTTGTATATTTTCATACTAGTTCTGGCGTTTTGAATAGATGCCACAGTCACACGGTGACATTCAAAGAGCACAAAGAACAGAGGGAAGCAATGGGTCCCCAGTTTCCTGCCCCAGGGGCAAGCAGTGCAGCTAGAGCTTGCGGAACCCTTCCTCAGAGTTATGCCAGGCATGCATTTATGTGCTTTTGCAATGGGATTTTTGCCTCATTAAGTTTATATTACATTTTTCAATTTAAAGAAGTATGCACATGTATACATAAAAAATGTGTCTGTACACTACAGAAAATCCTACTGGACTTGTCTGTTCACCTCCCAAGTAGGAATCTCCGAGTACTGGACTGCAAGAACCTAGAGAGGATTCGATCCTCCTGGTAGCTAAGTATATTCTTTAACTTCTGTGAATCTGTTGGGGGAAGGGAAACGCCTACAGTTTTTCATTTCAAAACACTCCCAGAAGCCATGGTTCTCCTTGCCAGCAGGCAGGCCGAGGGGCTGGAACCTCACAGAACAGAGGCAGGCAGAGGGTATGAAGTGTCTCCTGGGACAGTGGACTACAGTGGTTCCAGTCATTCTGTCTTGGAGTAAACCCTCTCCCACCACATGGAAGCCATTTGGACTCCTGCACTGCCCTGAGCTCAGGAGGGAAACCAAGGCAGGTTCAGCAAGCACAAGAACCGCCCTCCCATCTGTTGAGTGGCAGCTGGTCAGGCAGCTGGGGGACTGCCTTGCCCCTCCAGGGAGCCAAGGTCTGGCAGAGCCCCTTTTTCATAGGCCCCAGAGGTGGGGCCAGTACTGTTCCAAAGGCAGTGTTCTGGCTCTGGGCCTCTTAGGGTGGGCCAGGACACCAGAGAGAATGCAGCCACACGTCCAGCAGGACCCAGCCCAAAGTCTCACTCCTTACTCCTCAAAAGACCATTATGAGGAACNTCGGGGGGGGAGGTTGCAGTGAGCATCCCTGATCCAATCCTTCCCAGCAAGAACTCAGCAATCCTGAGTTCTGTCTTCCCCAGGCCAGGAGAGGGCTGCCTAAAACACATCTCAGGGACCTCCGCCCCCAACACCTCCTGTGCTTCCTTGCTGCCAACTCACCAAATGTGGAGCGGTGTCCATATACGTCTCACTGAAATCAGACTGCCTGATGCCCAAAACTGGCCATGAGGGGGCCTGGTTTGGGGTGCATCTCTAGAGTGAGGTGTACTCCTTGCAGCATGGCCAAAGCATTAGGCAGACAAGTCATATAGTTTTTGGAGAGACCACCACGTAAGTTGAGAAAATTTGTTTTAATTTTATCTTGTGTGTATGTGTGGATAATATATGGGTGTGGTGTGTGTACACACCCTGTCCACACATGGAAGCCACGATTCAGCCGTCCCACCCTGTCACTCTCTCCCACTAAACCTGAAGAGTCCTCCTGTTCCCTGCTCCCCAGTGCTGGGGATGCAGGTCTGTTTAGGATCATGGCCAACTCTTTATGTGGATTGTGGAGATTTGAACTCAGGACGCCATGTTATTCAGCAAGCTCTCTTAGCCTCCGAGCCACCCTAAAGCCAGGAAAAATCAGTTCAGACTTGTGTCTCAAACCAAATATCAACAGTTTTCTGTGGAGCTGCTCCTTCCACGTGCAGCTGCCAGCTCTGTGGGGAGAGCCCTGTGTGAGGCAGCAAAGGCTTCTCCAGGCCGGCAGCCAGTGACTGGTTGAGATGGTAACAATAAGAGTACAGGCTGTATTTAGCAAGAGTCATTTGGTGCTGAGCACTTCCCAGCCTGCCTCTCTTAATTCTCTCGAACACCCTAAGCTGTGGGCACCAAGTTTCCCTTTCTGCAAGCAGATCAAGTAAGCGTGAGCTCTGCCGCGCCATCTGCTCAAGGTCACAGCAAAGCCGAGATTCACACCCAGGCCTACGTGGCTCCATGTCTGGGTTTGCCTTGCAGCTCACAGACCGGGGCCAGAACACACTGCATCGCAGCAGAACCAGGGCCCGACCCCAAATGATCGGCAGTGTTCTCACCGATGCAGGTTCTGAGAAAGCCCCTTGATGGCTCAGAGAAGGCAGCAGCATCTTTGTTAGGAGTCAGTCCAAGTGTGGGAGACCCACAGCCCTGGGTTTGAATCCCCTACTTGTCCTCAGCTTCATCCACAGACAGCAATTCTGCTCCTGTATGCATACCCAAGAGAAACGCACACAGAATCACAAAAACGTGAACATGGATGCCCTTTGCAGCACTTTTATGACAGCAGGAAGTGGAAGCCACCCAAATATCTATTAAATATAAGGCACTCAACCCACACAATGGATTATTACCCAGCCATGAAAAGAAATGAGGTCCTTCAACATGAATGCCTAAACCCAGAAAGCCTTCTGCTAAGTAATAGAAGCCCATCACCAAAGATCACAC
Organism: Ellobius talpinus; assembly: GCA_001685095.1. NCBI lineage: Eukaryota > Metazoa > Chordata > Mammalia > Rodentia > Cricetidae > Ellobius > Ellobius talpinus. The sequence goes on along the minus strand of LOJH01000277.1, from coordinate 25,771 downwards.
ATTGCTCGATTTCATTTGAATGCAATCTCCTGAATGGATAAATCAACAGAGACAGAAAACAGGCCAGCAGTTGCCAGGAGCTAGAGGGGGAAGGGGTGGAGGGTGACTGCCAACAGGTGTGGGCCTACTTACGAGAGCAATGGGAGTCTTCTGGAATTAAATGACGGTGATGGCGGTACAATGTCAATCCATGAAATTAAACTGCAAAATAGTGTATTCTGTGATCACTGAGTTAAACTGTAATTTTAAAATGTCCAAGGAGGAGGAGTACCTACAAAGCAGGGACAGGGGAGGGTTAAACCACAGGGAGACGCATGGGCAAGGCTGGGAGCTGTGCCTGGCACAGGGTAAGCACTCAGACATAGCAGCTATGCTAGGACAGATCACGCTCACACTGGCTTTCTGCCGGAATACAAGGGGGATAATAGTGGAGGAAGGGGCAGCTGCTATTACATTCTTAAGCAGCAGCCCAGCTGAGCCACAATGGCACTGCAGATCACGGGGCATGCCACCTCCCTTCTGTCTTGCCAAGAGCTGTCTCCATAGCAACAGCAGCAGCTCAGGGCAGGGGCTCCCATTCCCAGTCGGGTGACAACATCGCCTCAGCAACCTGTCAGGATAGCAGAGGCAGGTCCCGAGGATGGGACTGTAGCTCTGGCAGAAGAATTGCTGAGGGACCCTAGTCTCCATAGTAACCATGTCAGGAAGTAGAGGGAGGAGGAGAGGGCAAACAGCAAATAAACAGGATCTGGAGCCAACAGCACACATCAGGAGGAGAGACCAGATGTCGGGCATCTATCCGTTTCCCAGGAAAGAGAACAGGTTTCTTCAGCGCCTACTCTGTGTCAGGGTCAATTCTGGGCTCTTTACATTAAAAACCTAAACTTTCATTTAAAATTCCACAAATAGGGTTGTGGGGCACCTGCTGCAGCCTTGATGCCCTGAGTTTGTCCTGAGATTGTTCTGAGAATCCCATGTCCTGAGATTCATGGGGTGAAAAGAACCAACGTGTCCTCCACATGCCTGCTGTGGAGCACAGACACAGATACACAGGGGAACTCACACACACACATACACACACGAAATAAAGTTGTGAAGTTTCTTTTTTGTTTGTTTTTTTGAGACAGGGTTTCTCTGTGTAGCCCTGGCTGTCCTGGAACTCTCTCTGTGGATCATGCTGACCTCGAACTCACAGATCAGCTTGCCTCTGCCCCCTGAGTGCTGGGATTAAAGGAGTGTACCATCACTGCTCAGCTGAAATAAAGTTTTGAAATGTAGTAAAAAAAAAATTAATCTCACAAGTAATACCTAAGTACGTTTTGATTTGTTCTTAAAGACAGGGTCTTCCTATGTTATCCAGGCTAGCCTTAGACTCCTATACTTAAGCCATCGTCCCCCTCAGGCATCCCTGGAATAGGGCTATAGAAGTGCCCATCGTGTCTAGCTTAAGCACTTTTTTTGAGGCACTGTCTCATGTATCCCATCGTTATGTAGCCAAGGATGACCCTGAACTTCTAATCCTGTCTCCATCCCCTGTGCTGGAGTTACAGATGTGTGTAACCATGCTCATTTTATTTGGAACTGTACATTGAATCCAGGATCACATTTATCCTAGGAGAGCACTTTAACAACTGAGCTACATTCCCAGTCCATTTTTATCTTATTCTTTTGTTTGTGAGACAGTCTTACATTGTAGCCCAGGCTGGGTCTCAAATCCTGAGTTTCGTGCATGTTCTGCAAGTGTTCTACTACTGGGCAACGTTCCCAGCCTTTTATTGGCTTCTTATTTCAAGACAAGGTCTCACTAAAGCACCTAGGCTAGCCTTAAACTTACCCTGCAGGGCAGGCATGCCTAGAACATGCCACTCTCCCCTTCAACCTGCCACGTAGCTGGGATAACAGGTCTGGACTCCAGGCCTATCTTCCTAATTTCCTTTCCTAGTTTACAACATACCGTGGAGACTTTCTCATATAAATACATACTTTTCTACTTTTGAAACATGTGGTAAAGTTTATATCATATAAATTTATTATCTTAAACATTTTTTATTATGGTAAAATATATTTAACATAAAGTTACCATTTTTGTCTTTTAGTCTTTTATTTTTGTTTTTCTGGTGCCAGAGTTTGAACCCAGGCACTCTTTTTGAGACAGGGTCTCATGTAGCCCAGGGTGGCTCATGCTCACTGTGGAGCTGAAACTCTTGATCTTCCTGCTTTTGCCTCCCAGGTGCTGGGACAGCAGGTGGTGACACCACATCCTGCGCAAATCTACTCATTGTGTATGAGCACATTCTGTCTCCATACCCTTCCATGGCTCCAAACTGAACCTCTGCTCCCCCCCAAACAGTAAGCCCGATTCCCTCCTCTCCTGCCCAGCACCTCTACTCCCTGTCTAGTAATCTGATTACTCTGGGATTCTCAGATAAATGGAACTTTATAACATTTACCTTACATATCCGGCTTCTTTCGCATGGCATGGCGTTTTCAAGGCCCAACCATGTTGTAGTGTGTGTGTATCAGCACTTCAATCCTCCAGGGTCAACAACTGTCCCCTTATGCATGTATATCCATCCACCCATCGCTCAACACTTGGGCTGCTTCTGTCTCTGGGCTACTGTGAACAATGCTGCTATGAGCATGGAGGGATGAACATCTCTGTCCCTGCTCTCTTGGATATCCTGAGAACTGGGACTCCTGGGTGATGCAGCAACTCTGTCCTTAAGGTTCTGCGGAATGGTTACATGATCTTAATCTTTCCAATGTCTTCATAGTATTCCATGGTCACTCAAAAGGTGTTTGTTTATTTGTTTGTTTCCTCTTCTTTTCGGTTCTAGGGATTGGTCCCTGTGTCTCCGTGCGCCAGGCACCTACTCTACCACTGGGCTGCATTCCTGACTCTTCTGTTTACACAAACTTCTTAGTGATCCCAAACAGCCTTATAAACTGGTACTATTTGCATTCTGACATCATAGAGCAGCGTTTCTCAACCTGTGGGTCACAACCCCTTTGGGTTTGAATGATCCTGTCACAGGGGTCACCTAAGACCATCAGAAAACACAGATATTTACATTATGATCCATAACAGTAGCAAAATTACAGCTATTAAGTAGCAATGAAAATAATTTATGGTTGGGGTCACCATACGAGGAACTGTATTAAAGGGTCACAGCGTGGGGAAGGCTGAGAACCACCGGCATAGAGGAAGAAGCTAAGACTTAGAGAAGGGAAGTGCCTTCAGTAGCATCTCTGATGAGGGAAGTCTGGGGCAATCTAAACAAGCTGCTGCAGAGGGGCTCAGTTTCCCTATCTGTGCGGGAGGAATAGGCTGTGATGGGAGCAACAAGATTGTGTACAGAAGGCACACAGTGCTGTAGGCAGCCCACAGTGGGCAGTCAACTACATGAAGGGAGGAAACCTCCCACCCAACCCCACAGCATGTTGCATGCCACAGCAGCCCTTAGGGCAGATCCTTCCCTCTTCACCTGTGGGGCACTGGCACATGGCACCAACTTGCCCAGTGTGAAGGACGGCTAAAGGACTACTCTGCCCTTGGGACTGTGATGTCTGCTCTGGACTACTGGCATGCTGGCCCTCTTAGGAAGCAGGTGGGTGCCCCGGAAATGTACAGCCTGGGATGCCTAATGAGCAGCCAACCAGCTGAGGGCCAGCTGTGCCTCTGAGGCCAGAGGCCGCCTAGTGTTTAGACCACAGACCTCCTTCCCCACCCCGCCGCCAGAATCAGGAGGTATCTAGGCTGAATGAAACACCACCTGGGCGGACAGTTTTCCACTGGCATTCTGCAAAGCCCCCAGCAGCCTGCATGACCTTCAGAACCCACCTCCCTCTCCTAGAAGGAAGCTGTTTGCTCAACCGTGAAATGCAACACAGCTTTGCTGGGCCTTTGCAAAGATTTCTAAGATAAACTGTCTTCGTGTGAGCCTAACTCATAGCTGGAGGAGGGTATAGCAGAAGGAAAGGCTAACGCCAACTAGAGTGGGAGACACGGGTTCTGGAAGTCACATTCAGAGACAAGTAGAAGACCCAGGCCAAGCATCCTTCTCAAGCTAAGTGGCAACAGCACACAAGTCCCTAAAGCATGTCGACGCAAGCTAGTCAGTGACCAGGGGACAACTGCCCAACCTTATAGATGAGGAAACTGAGGCAAAGAAGGCAAGACCCATGCTGGGCATTGATGAGTATACCCTCAATTAATCCCAGAAAGAGTAACTGATCTCAGTAAATGTATCTCCCTCACCACTTTATTGTGAAATCCAGTGTAGAATACAGATGAGGTGCTCAGAATATATACACTACAAGAATGAACGGATAACCAACACTGCCAGGGAGGTCCAGAGGACGCACCTCAGTCCACAAACAGCCAGGAGGGGATGCTCAGCCCACCTGGGCCAGCTGGGCCGCAGTCCTCACCTCTCTGGGACGATCCAGCTCCGTTTGTAGCACCTGCTTGGCCAGCTCCGTCTCAATGAGCCTCTGCCGAAGCCCCTCGTTCTCCTCCTCCAGCCTCATCCGCTTCTTCTCCACCACCTCCAGCTCCTTATGAAGCCGCATGGAGATGTCCTTAGAGACCTGAGCCAGGGTGGGAGAGAAAGGGGGCATGTTCAGGCTGGAGGAGAACACATCTCGAGTCCCAGAGACCATCCCACTTCAGTCTCAGGGTCACCTCATCACTGTCATTCAGCAGAGATGGAAACCGAGGCCAAGAGCCATGAGTACAGGGATTAACAGACCCCAAACACAAACACAGGCACCTCAGCTCCCAATATGTTGCCCCCAAAAGCTGGGATGATCTTGGTCTGTTCTTACAGGTGTCTTTATATTCAACCGGGGGAGCCTGTGAGGGGAGAGAGTTGCTTTGGAAGCCCAGCACAAAATGAGCAGCATGTAATCCTCAGCAAGTCATTTCCTGGCCCCGTGCTGCTCTCAGGGTGTATAAAATGGGTACAGCAGTAACGGGACAATCTCAGGGCTGACATGAGGGTCACATCAGCTACTGCTCACAAAGCCTTCACCCAGCGCCTGCCAAAGTGAGTGTCTGCTGACCTGTGGCTGCTGCTCCCAGGAACTGATGTCCAGAGACAGACATGACTTGCTGGAGGTCACAGTGACCCTGAGGCCTGTTCTGGGATATAGAACATGCTAGAATGACAAAGGCTGGGCAAGTGTCCAAGTCATCCCTTGGATACAGCTAACAGAGTTGCAATCTCTAATTCCGGGCCTAGGCCCAACAGGAAAAGCACCCCTGACTCTGGGGGATCCCCTCGGCCCCTGCTGCTGGGTATGGTGTGGTAGGGTAGGGGGGTTGAGGTGGGGTGAAAGGAGCCCTCCTGAGCAGGTAAAATACAAATAGATGCTATCCCCAGGCAGGCTGAGCCCTGCTGACACCTAGATACTAGTCCTGTCCTCAGAAGTGACTTTTCCAGGGTCACACAGTGAGCATGGCTGGGCTGGATTGGTATTCCCTGTGGTTTGGAGGGGCCAGCATAGCCAGGGTCCCCCAGGAGTCTGAAGGCTTTGCCAGCAAACCCTGTGCAGTATAGACAGCCGGGCACCCAGGCCTGCCAATGCAGGAAATGACCATGAGCCTCCTCCCTCTGGAAGAGAAGAGGCCCTCCCTGGCCCTGCCCACTGCCTGGGCTCAAGCCCAACTCAGCACAGACCCCGTTTGCAGTATACAGGGAAGGCCAGGAAAAACAACAGTGAGAGGAAACTGGGCATGGTTCTCTTCCCTCCTCTGCCCACTGCCCCCTCCAGCCTGAAGATCTCTGAGGACGCCAGACGGAGGCACACAAGCCTCCCCTGGAGCCACGCCGGGCCACAAAGCTTTCCTCACCCATAACGCAGGATAGGCAATCCTTTAATATCAGAAAAAGATTTTGCAGAGAAGAAAACTAGATTGAAGCCCAGTGCCAGCATTCATGGCCATGTGGTCGGCAGTAAATGGGTGGACACACTGTTCATGAGGGCTGCTAGAGCGGGTGAACGCACTGGGGGGTGCCTGGGTGGTGGCTGGAGTCCAGAGGGTGATAAAAAAATACAAGGCTTCTTATTTACTATTATTTTAAAATAATTCTTCCATTTAATGTATTACAAAGTTGCATTTATTTCATTATTTCATGACCTATTTTTGATTTTGTAAAATACTTAACCACCAGAGCTGCTCAAAGGCCACAAGTTCAAGGAACCATCTACACAAGGATTTTCATTTTAGGCTGTGCTGGGAATGAACCTTGGACTCCTGTGCACACTAGGCGAGCATTTTCCCACTCAGCTACATCTCCAGCCAGACAAGGAAGTTTTTTTCTTCCCAGTCTAGCCTTGAGCTTGCTACTAGCCAGGGACGACCTTCAACTTCTGATCTTCCAACCTCTGCCTCCCAAGTGCTGGGCTAAGAGGAGTCGTCCACCTTGCTAAGTCTATGCATTGCTGAAGGCCAATGCCAGGGTTTCATGGCTGCCAGATAAGCCCTCTGTCTGCTGAGCTAAACCTCCAGCCCAGCCACAAAAGCATTTTTAATGTTTTACCGATTACTGCTTTGCCTCTTTGCATTGATTTTATCGACCCTGGTCCAGGCTTACAGCAATAGTCCCCAATGTGAGGCTACTAGGTCACTCAGGAAGCCCTCTCCTCACCAACATTCCATTCATTCATTCATTCATTCATTCACTCATTCATCTTGCCTTGGCACTGGGGTGGAAGTGGTGGACCACAGAGACCAAGGCCGTGCCTATCTGGATTCATTCAGCTGTGTCCCAGAAACAGCTCAGAGCCCGGCATACAGTAAAGGCCTGATAAGTGCTTGTTGGGTGAACAAACAAATCAGGGTCCAGCGCATGATGAAGGAGTGGCTGGCTGAATATACGTGGGGAGATGCCCCTGCCCCTGCCCCACTGTCCAAAGAGAGCTACTAGGGCCAAGGGTCCTCTCCCAAACATGCTTCCATCGGGGGTAGAAGGTGTCCACCTGAGAAGCCCACTAGAGTTCCCGGATTCTCTTCCTTCTCCATGGACTCTCTGTCCCCATTCTCCGCACCCCAGGGCCACATGTTAAGAAAGCATGCGCGCGCACACACACACACACACACACACAAGCTGCAGAATTCTAGACAGAAAAGCCCACAAGCTCAGATCCCTGCAGTGCCTTGCAGCCTCAGGGTACCACAGCTACCAGACTGGGCAGCAGGAACTGGGGGCTGGCCCTGCCTTCGCCTCCCAGAGCCCTGGGCTCTCACAGGTCATTTATAGAAGCAATTAGCTCCTCCTCAGGCTTTCACCATAAGCTTTTCTCACCCTCAGTACACATTCTATTCCCACTTTGAGGTTTAGAAAGAAAAGGTCAATTGCCCAAGGTCACATGACTGAGAAGGTGCCAAGCAGAGTAAAAGCTGATGCTGTGGGGTAAGCTTGAAGGCATACAACTATGAACAAGAACAAGTCTAAACATGGCTTACTACGTCAGAAGGGCCTAAGGAGCTCCATGTGCCTGTCTCATTGAGCCCCACAATTACACCCAAAGGAGGGGGCTGGGAGACCAAGAGAGGAGAGGCAGCTGCAGCATCCAGACTCAGGGCAAATGCCTAAAGCACAAACAAATGTGCTCAGCCATGAGGTCACTGTTTACAGTGCCGGCCTTGGTCCATACCAAAGGCCATCAGCAGCGGAAGGCTCCCAGCTCCTGGACACTTCAGCTCTGGGCTCTGAACCTTGGATTGCAGTAATCTTCAGGGAGAAAGATGGAAACTGTAATCAGCATCTCAGGCCGGGCAGCATCCTGAGCCACATGTGACCAAATTCCCTCAAGAATCTCATGATGGGAATGTCACCCCATTTTACACAGAGGGAGACTGAGGCTCCAAGGAGAAAATAATGCAGGTCACCCAGGACACAGAGCCAAAGCCAAAGCATCCTTATCTAAGGATGGGCTACATACATGTTACCGATGTGTTCTGAGACCTTCTACAAGAAAAGCAGTGGAATCCTAGCATCCCCCAAGTTCAACTGTAAGGGACCACACCCATCACACAGTACTCTCTTTAGGAATTTCATTTTATATTCATAAAAATCTCTATAGCAAACTAAACTTATCTCCACATTCCACAGGGGAAACAGGATCAGAGATGTGAAGCAGCTTACCCAAGGCCACATAGCCACAAAGTGGCAGCTGGGGGCTCTATCCATTGGCTCTATCCATTGACCATCCTGCTGAGGTCGGAGGAGATCTTAACTGTGTGGACCAGCAAAAAGTGAAAGCCTGGAGGGTTGCTAAGGGGTGGCCGTGGGAGATCTTCCTAATAACACATGTGCCCAATAAAACCACTGGTGCTCAAAAAAGGCCTGCAGGGCACAGGGCCTAGGAGCCTACGGAGCAAGGGAGGAATCCCTAGGCGTACACCCCTCTAACCCTCTCCACCTGGTTCCCTTAGCCTGCCTGGGGGAAGTCAACATTCTCAGGACCTCCGTAATTGCCTCTAACATTCCTAGCACGCTGGGGCGAAGGGTGGCAGCAAGGCAGTGGCCAGCTCAGGCAGAGCCAGAGCTTGAGCTCAGCGCTGCAGCTGCGAGGGGGGGTCAGGGGAGGCACGGAGATGCTGATTGGCTGATTCAAATCCCAACAGAAGGGGCCCTTCCCCTCCTCCTGGAGGGCTGAGCCCCACCCCCACCCCAGCTGCTCTGGCCCCGCCCACCAGCCTGTTTTCCCCGCTCCCTCATCTCCGAGTAGGCTTGTCTAGGGTACCCCCAGAAATCCTCAAGGACCAGTGAGCCCAAAGGCGGATTTCCACTCTCCTTCCCTCCCTGCTCGGTCTCCCACCAATGAGGGAAATGGAGGGTGTTTTTGTTTTGTTTAAAAACAAACAAACAGGATCTGGCTGTGCAGTCAAGAAAACAGGCTCCACGCAGGTACACAGGCTTGCAGGGAGCCACAGCCTTCCTAAATCAACGTCGGTTCTGGAATGAAGAGTAATCTTTATGAGCGACTTGCAGGGCTGGATTCTCAGTGCCTTCCAGCAGCAGGCCTGTGTGGATGGCTCCACACCTGTCTGACCTCGGGGCCCTTGGGAGTCTTCCTTAGAACGTCCCAGGCCATCTCCTCTCTTGGGCCTCAGTGCAGAGGTCACTCACGGGACTCCTGGGCTCCTCCCTGTTCTGTACCAGCCGCAGCTCTGGTGGCCCCCTGCTCACACTGAGCTGAGTTGGAAGAGCAGAGGCTGGCTCAGGCGGAGACATCTCTCCTGGAGCCCCCACCTGTCTGAGTGGGGCCATCCCTGCTTCCTCCTGAGGCAGAGGCCAGCAGGGTCCAGCAGTGAGGTCTGGGAGGTTAGCTGAATCTGACTTCCGCCACCAACACAGGAGAGCCCCTGACTCTGGATAGGTACATTCTCCCTCTGAGACCCAGAACCCTTACCCAGAAATCGGATGCAATAATACTGGCTGATCACTGTCAGTCTCTCTGGTGTCTTAACCACAGTTTCAATATCCTAGGTTCAATGTTCTTACATCCATTTTGCAGATAAGGAAACTGAAACATGACTTGTTCAAAATCACAAAACCCAGGCATGCTGGAGCCCAGCCCTGATCCAACACCATCCAGCTGCAGTCCTTTGATCCCTCTCTCAGTAGCCTAAGGAGCCTGTGGAAGTGAGCAGGGACTGTGTAGGAGCCACTCAGAGGCCAAAGCCAGGTACAAGCAAGAAAGAGCCTTCTGCTTCCTGCGGGGGTGGCAGGGGAATGGGGGGAGAGAGTTTTGGTTATATCATCTTGGGACATCCCATTTGGAGGACCTGTTGTGGGACATCCCATTTGGAGGACCTGTTGATCCACCAGGGTCCCAACTTTGCAAATGGGGAAACTGAGAGCAGAGAGTCAGGATAACTTGCCCAAGGCAAATAGTAAGCCACAGGACTAACCTGAATCCCCAATGGGGCCTATGACTCAACCACCCAACATGAGCACCTATAAAGGTTGGTGGAGAACCCCAGACTGACCTTGACGTCCTGCTCCAGACCACGGATGAGCTCACCATCCACCTGGCCTGTCTGGGCAGCACGGAGGCTGCGGCGCTCAGCTTTACGCAGTCGGTACTGCAGGATGCGACAGGTCTTGCTGGCTTGGTCCAGCTGCTGCCGCAGCTCCTGTAGCTGGTACACGTCTTCCTCCATGTAGACATCCCGCATTTCCAGCATCTCAGCCCGCAGCTCTTCGATCTCATCCTGCAGGATGAAGGAATGGTCAGATCCCCAGATGCCATGGCAGTGGCCAGGGTGCCTGAACGCTGGCTATACCTGGCAAGCAGACTTGGTGGCCTGGTGTGGTAGCCGCAGCTGAGCTCCCAGGATTGGGAGCTCCCCATGCCTTCTGTGGCAAAAGGGGCGCTGCAGATGTGACTAAGGTAAGGGTCTCCAGACAGAAGCATTATCCTGGACTCTCTGGGTGGGCCCTGAGAGAGGCTGGTGGGAGTGTGAGGAGGAAGTAGGGGGAAGCCAGACAGGCTCTGCAGGTGGAGGAAGGGCCACCAGCCAAGAAATGCAGGCAGCCTCTGCAAGGATGAAACGAGGGGGTTCTGCCCTACAGCACTCAGCAGACATAAAGCCCTGCTTGGTACCCTGTCCCCTCCCTCCTTGCTTCCTGTGCCACAGTCTCCCTGCCATGATGCTCTATGTCACAGCAAGCACAGAATGAACTGAAGCCTCCAAAAGATGAGGCAAAATACAAAATACAATAATCCTCCTAAGCTGGTCACCTCAGATACTTTGTCACAGTGAAGAAAAGCAACAGTGGTGACTTGTGACAGAAATGAGAATAAATGCACACCAGGACGTACTGGACATCCATGAGTGCCGGCTGCATAACTGAGACGGCTGCACACAAAACCAGGGGAGCATGCTAGTAAGCAGCATGGTCTCCATCTTCCTCCCCAAGCCTCGTTCAGAAAACACAGTAAACAAAAACAAATTCAGATATGATTAAGTCATGGAGGCAAAAAGAACAAAATAACCATACAGCTATCTGAGAAATATGACAGAGGGCACGGTGGTCAAGGAGGCCATCTCTAAAGAAGGGTCATTTAAGCCAGTGCAAGAAGCAATGTCCACAAGAGTTCCAGGAAGAGGTAGCTCAGAGGTAGGGAAGAACTCGATGCATCAGGACACACCGAGAAGCTGAGAGTAGTGGTACCCTCCTTTAATCCCAGCACTTGGGAGTCAGGGGCAGGCGAGTCTCTGTGAATTTGGGGCCAGCCTGGTCTACATAGTGAGTTCCAGGATAGCTATGGATACATAGTGAGGCACCATCTCAAAACAAAACAAACAAAAAAGGGGATACATCAAGGGACTGGTAAATTGAGTAAAGACGCTGGGCAACAAGCCAAGTGGCCTTAGTTTGGTCCCTGGGACTCATATGGTAAAGGAGAGGAGAGAACCAACCCCTATAAGCTGTCCTTTGACCTCCTCGTGTGTTCTGTAGCATACATATATACAAAGTTCCAGGCCAGCCTGGTCTATATTGGAGGTTACGGGCCAGCCAAGGCTACACAGTGAGACTCTGTAGCACAAAAAAAATTGCTTACTTTTGTTTTAAAACCTGGGGGGGAAAGAGGGGTCAGCCACACAAGGCCTGGAAGGCTTGGCTTGAGTTTTCAATGGAAGGTACTACTGGTGACCTCACTCAGGAAGGCCAGCTACTGTCCCTCTGTCACCAGTTCCCATCAGCGCTTCCCTCAGCTCATCCGAAATTCTGTGTAACTTGTTGGTCTCTCAGTGACCAGGGTCACCCCACCTGCCTGGCCCTCAACTTCTAGCACCAGCTTGGCCTCCTGCAGACTTTCAACAAGTATTAACTGAATGAACAAAAGCATGCCTAGCTAATGAAGAAAGAACAAGAGGGAGGGACTTCCTGTTGTGAAAGACAGCAAGTGACTACCAGACACTATATAGAGGAGCAGGCAGACACCTCCCAGAAGAAACACGTAATTATGCCTCATAACAAATGTGGAAACTGAGTCGCAAACATGAAAAATATCTGTTAAACAAGATTGCACACAGATAAGGGAAACTGAGTCATCAGGGATGTGTTCTTGACAAAGGCACTCCCCAGGGTAAGCACTCATGGTGGGTACTGATGGAAGCAGGGAGGGAACCAGGAACAGAAAGGCCACTCTGGAGAGGGGACCAGATAGTCCCTAAACAAGATGGAAATAAAGAGGAGTCCCCTCCCCACACCCTTTGCTCACCCCAAGGGTCTCCATAGTTTGGAAAAGGAATCATGGGGCCTCTCCTCACAACTGCCTGCCAGCGGGACAAGCGCGGTCGTGGGTCTGGACTGCAATGGGTCCAGACCGTGGCTCTCTGTGGGGAAACGGGTGTGGCCTGCTAGATTGATGCCAGGTAAGAAGCCATGTTATCCAGGCCACACCACACCCCAGGCTTCCTCACATCCTTCTGCCTGGCTTCTGGAACCATTTCTCAGAACCCAAGAAAGAGGAATAGAAGTGACAAACTGGCGGCTCCAACCCCCACATGCTGTCTCCCTTCACTAACAGCTAATCCGTGAATCACTACCTGCCACGCCAGTAGTGTCTGTCCTAGGGGTGTGTTCATCAGCACTCCAACGTGGTGAGCCTGCCTTTGGCCACAGTGGACACCCCATCCCAAAGTACAGAGTCACCATCCCACACCACACCAAATGGGCAGACTGGAAGTAGAAGGGAGGAAGTGAGGCACTCGGCTGACAGAGAAGGCAACAGGAAGTAAGGGGCAGGAAATGCAGGCAGACAGTACATCCCTATAGCTCAGGCTGCAGGGGCCTGTGTTCAAGTTCAGCCTTGCCGTCCGTGAGCAGCTCACATATTTCCCTTGCTGTTCTGACAGAACATGGTGACTGGGAGGATGTGGAGGTCTGAGTGACTCTCTAGGTCAGACGGAGTCACGGGATGACACAGGGCATGCTCAAAGTCATGCTGCGGGCACACATTGACACACAGATGGGTGACACTGAGCCCACAGTAGGTGACATCCTTCCACATTTTGCTTTCTACTAACAAACTGACTTTTGTGAAAGTCGTACATGGTCAAAGAAAGCTTTGAAAAATACAAGAAACATCAGTCATAATTTCTCGACCTAGTACTGAAGCACATTGGTCCCAGGGATGGTGGGATGGCTCGCTGGTAGTGTTTGCCTAACATGCTCAGGGATGTGGTTCTGCTCCCTGAAAAAGTGGGTACCTGATACAAAACCCCATATTCCCATCCATAGCTACTGAGTCAGAAACGTAAGGGGTGGGTCCCTGGAGTGATTCTGAGGCAAGGGCTTCCCCTCCACAGAAAACAAGAGTCTCGTCTCACAGCAGAAGTCCCTGGCCCCAGGCCTGACACGGGTGTCTAAGAAGAGAGCGAATGACTGTCCCCCAACAGCTGTCTCTCAGGGGAACTGCCTTCACCACAGTACAGGCTGTTGTGGACATGCCAGCCCTGTATCTGAGAGGCTTTGAGGGGCCAAGGCCTCTGGAGACTTGCTCCAGCTGCAGGCAAAACACCCACCAGCCCCTCCTGGCACAGCTCCATGTGAGGCTTGAGTTGACAAAGGCGGGCTTGTGGCCCACACTGGCTTCTCTTGGGATGTGGGCAACAGAGACTGGACACTGCAGAGCTTAGGCAGAGATTCTGGGTGTCCGGGAGTGAGGTGGGGGCAGGGAAAGGAGTTGCTGGGGAAGGGTTCCAGGAACGCAGGACCCTGCTTAGTTCCAGAGGCCGGTTTCCATACCCAACCCAGGCATCTTCCAAGCACCTATGTCCTGCAGTCAGGTTTTGCCCTGTGAGGCTCTGCAGTGGCAGGNAGGTCCAGCTGGAGAGAGTGGAGACACAGGCCTCCTGGCTTCTTCACAGACAATCCAGAGGTCACAGGGGGGCCATCGCTTGAACTCTTCTACAGGACATCATCAGGAAGGAGGGCTCAAACTCACAGAACAAGGTTCTGGGTTTTCCCCTTCCCAACATGGGGCAATCCAAATCTCATCCTCTACCTCAGATGGAAATCGCTACACTGTGCGGTACCCTCTTCGGAGGCTGGGAAACCCTGATTCTCAACCCCACAATCTAAGGGCCACCCTGAAATGAACTGGATAGAGACCCCTAGACTGCATCACCCCTAAGAAGCTGAAGAAAGGAGTCGAGCAGTCCTTCCTGGCTCTGCTTTCATGTTGCCCTCTCTCTCTTGAAGCCTGACCCAAACATCTAAGCCCAGGCTGTACACAGGGAGTAGAAGGGGAGCCCAGGGTCTAGGGACAACAGCCCGGCATGATCGTCCCTTTTCGAAATTACTTTACCTCTTACTGAAAGGCAATGCCTGCTGATTAGAGGAAGTCTGAAAAAATCAGGTGGCTTCTTTTTGGTTCATTCCACTGACTTCTGCTTCAGGTCCAAGCCACTGACCCTTGACCCCTTGCCATGCCCCAGTCTGTCCCCTACTCTATCTTGCACCTACACCCAGATATGCTAGGACTAAAAGCCTTGCATGGCCTTCAGGGAAGCTTGCGAACACAGGCCCAGCATCCAGGCACCTCTGACTGCCGGTTCTCTTCCCAACTCTGTGAGGGAGGCATTGAAAATGTTCCCATTTTGCAGAGGAGGCATCCAAGTCTCAGAAGTTCCCCAGAGCTACTCAAGCTAGAGGGGGGTGAAGCCGGATTCTACATAAGGCAATGGCCATAGGTCAGGGGATGCTAACTGTGCGCTCTTCCAGATTTACTCAGACCTTCACCAGGCTAACTCCCAACCCTCTGATCTTTTGTAGGCAGAGCATCCCGGCCTCCCCTCATCTGATTCGGAACCTACACTCTGAACTGCATGGTCCCACTCTGAACTGCATGGTCCCTGAAGGTAACAACACAGGGCTGTATTTACTTTCCCCTCATCTCTCTTCCTCTAACTGCCTGAGGAAGGGTGGGGCCGGGTAAGGCTGGGTCTGACCCATGCCTGGTCCCTAGCATCACTAGGATGTGGATTGTAATAGGCACTATGGGCAGGTGTGAATGAAAGAACAAGCTGTTGGCCTGCTGGTCTCTCTTTGGAGCCTTCTGTCCTTTTGACCCCAGATCTAGGGCTCGCGTGAAAGGGCAGATAGAGTCCAGGCAGACCCCAGTGCCACCATAGGAGGGCAGCCAGGTCTGCCTGCCCAGGGAACTGCCTCCTTCCCACACACTTCCCACATGTCAAATGCCTCTCTGTCCACACAGTGACCCAAGAGGGCTACCAGCAGGAAGCAGCCCCTCAGAGATGGCCGATTCCCAGGACTCCTAGGATATTGGCCCTAAAGAGTCTCTAGGTTCAGGCTGGGCTGGCAGACCCAACATGAACTCACAATGCTACTAATAATAGGCTTGCAGAGCAGCACAGAACTCCACAGTTTATACAGACATTCCTGGTGAATCATCTCATGGGTCCTCACAGAAGTGCTGGCTAAGGCAAGCCAGGAACCCCTGTTCTGCAGAGCTGTGAACCTCACAACGAAGGTGGGCTTTGCTGAGCCTACCCAGCCAGGCGAGAGCCCTGGACAGAGTGCTTCCTTCAGGACCCCTCCTCTGTGTCACTATGTGGCAGAGTCACACATTTCTTTGCACTGACCTCTCACAATTAGCGTCTCCTCCCACTGTGGACTCAAGAACAAACCGAGGCTGTATCAGAAGCACCCAGGACTTGGACACCAAAGAAATCCCTAATATTTTCATATCCTATAATGGTTGTTGCAAAAATGCCAAAATATTATTCCATGAAGGAAGCCAGCCACAGTAGATGCTGCGGGATGCCATGCATGCGACATTCTGGATGGGCAAGGCTGTAGGACAGAGAACACACCAATGGCCGAGGGAGGGCTTTGAATTAGAGGAAACTTGGGTGAACAACAAAGTCGTCTTAGCATCTCCTTTCTTTCTGGTTGCTGAGGATTAAATCCAGTGTCTCCCATATGTTAAGTCCAGGCTCCAGCCCTGAGCCACACTCCTAGCCCTCAGGAACGATTTACATACAGTAAAGTGATTGTTTTAACGGACTCCATCTGGGGCCTGAAGATGGTCCCATGGAGAAAGGTCTTCACTGTTAAGCTTGGCAATTTGACTTTGATGCTGAGAACCCACTTGACGGAAGGAGAACCAACTTCTACAAGCTGACCTCTGACCTCCACATGCATGCCTCGCACTCACATGCTCGTATAATAGAAAGGTAGCTAGGTGGATGGATGGGTAGATAACTTTAAAGAAGAAATGAAATTTTAATGTACCTGGTTTTATGACCCTAGTCTAGATCTTGACTATAACTAACAGTTATAAAACTGAATACAGCAGTCAGTTTTATTTTACAGACCCTGTTTCAAACAGACAAAAGCAAAGTGGAAAAAACCTCCACGAAGGCAAATCCTCTCACTGCATGTAGAACGAACCAGAAGCACAGGCTCCACCAGGCCCAGCCTTGCTCCTCACCTCTATGTCCCTCAACCACCCCTTATGTGGGCCACACTCCAGCCACGTGTCTCCTCCCCCCCGGCAGCAGAAATCACCTGCGAGGCCGCAGGTCTCAGCCTCTGCCACTCCCGTGCCAGATGGCATGCGGCACCTGTTGCCTTGGAAGGAAGCCTTGCAGCCTCACGGTCTTTTTCCCTCATACTGTGTGTCACAGTCTTATTTGTGACATCCGTTTTACTCTTTGTCTGATTGATTGTGGATGGCCTGTCTCTGTCACTAGAGAGCCACATATGACAGGGCTGGCCTAGCACGCAGAGAAGGGCTCAAGGAAGAGCCAGGCTGAGGAGAGCATTGCCATCCCACTGCGCAGCTGCAGCAAACGGCCTCTGGATTCAGGTAATGTCCAAAGAAGCTTCAACTCCCAGTACAGGGACACCAAGCCACAGCCATGACAGACTCCAAATCTAACCCAAACGTATCACTTCCTTCCCAGCTCCCAGTCAACTGGCCAATGAACAGGCAGAGTCGGGAGTGGACAGGCAAAGTTGAGTTATCTACGGGACCAGGAACTGCGCTCACATCAATCACTCTACAAAGAAACAGGGCCCCACCTTGCCCAGCTCCTCCCACACTACTCGGCTATCTTGTGGCTATCATTCCCTTGGGCCAAGGCCCAGGCTGCCTACCCATCTGCCACCCTGGCTCTAGGCCACTTCACCCACCTTGGCTCTGGCAATCTACTCCGGCTCTGGAAGAGCTGACCGGCAGGGTGGCCAGCAGTGGCCACAGGGACAGTATGTCAACCCCACCCAAAAGGCCAGAAAAGCCATCTGCTGTCCCTCCTCCTGCTCCCTGGGACTCTGACAAGGCTCCAGATGAGATCATTGCACTTGGACCCCAGAAAGAGAACTGCACAAGGCTCCACTTCCCTCTCAGCTCAAAAGCAAGGGCTCCAGACACAGAGGCAGGGGAAAGGGAACTCAGAGGCTTCATCCAGTTCCAGCCACAGAGCAGGCAGAAGCTGAGAGGGACTCTGGGCTCCTGTCTTCCAGTGCATGCTCACTTCAGCTTAGCCTCTTTGGGCAGGGATTTGGGGGAGTCAGGGTTAAGGTTCACATCCACCCAGGTTTCATGGGGTTACAGCTCTCAGTGACCCTGTTCTGTTGGCCCTGCAAATGTCTGATCCTGACTCCGGGACCTGCCTCTCCAACACCATAGACAGCAGACAGATTGGACTAGCCAGGCTCATGCCAATAGTACAGTTATTCCCTACACCCCCAGCAGGCAGGAAGCCTGAAATGAGAGGGGCCAACAGTCAGGACTTAGGCTCATTTTGAGGCTCATAAACTGGACCGTGTCTGTCAGACACCAGGTGAAGACCAGAAGCCATGATCTCTTTCTCATTGATGATCCTTTGTAGCTGGTACTGTTCTTACCTTCCCACTTCACAGAGGAGCAAACTGAGGCTGAGGAGAGGAGGCCCCACAGTCAGTGAGGTGGTCTCCAGGCCTGGCACAGCTCTGCACACGAGGCAAATGCTCTGTCAGAGTGCACTGTGTGTGTGTGAGCGCACACATGCTCATGCATGTGTGTGAGGACACACATGTTGGTCATGGCTGGGGATATACCCAGAGACTACTGCCCGCCAAGGTCACATATGGCTTATCACTGACCTATCCAACACCTCTAGGGGCAAAGCAGGCCCTGTGCTGTTGGGGTGCACTCTGAGGAGCACCAGATACTGTCCTGGCCAAGTACAGGAAGGAAGGCAGCTTTGGCTCAGGGTTTGTTGACAACATCCCCCAGCCTCTGGGCTTCAGCCAAGTCTTTAAGAGAAGACAGCAAGGAGTTGAGGATTAAGAGCCAAAAGAGCCACACAGCCTGGGTCCCTCTTGTCACCTACAGGCTATGTGATCAGCAAGCTCCTGACCTTCCAGGGCAGCAGTGGAAGCCTGGGTAGAAGGGAGGAGCTAAACATTCTGGAAGGTCCATGCTGCACCATGCAGAGAGGGGGGCGGGGGAATGCTATGAAACTAAAAATCACTGGTTGACAATCTAGTCACTGTGGATGAATGCCCCACCAAGGAGTCCCCACAAAGCTCTTTGGTATCTAACTCAGGAAACTTAGCCTGGAGCAGTCCCCAGGCACTGCTCTAGCTGAACTCATGGAAGGGGGTGGGGGAATGGGTGGGGTAAAGCAAGGGCAAAGCCATGGGGGAGTCTGGGTGGAAAAGCTGTGTACAGGCAGCTCAGCCACGTGCACAGCCACAGGCTGGGCCATTAGGGGTGGTGTCTAGGCAAGGAGGGACCAGGGAGGAGTGGCCAAGCAAAGTTTGGTGCTATTGAAGAGCCCAGGAAAGGCAAGCAGGTTCAGGTAGTTGGGGAACCCCACCTTCCCGCCAGCCACTTCTATTTTCATCTGTGGTCCAGGCAGGAAGAAACCAATGTCTCACTGTCTTGAAATAGGGACTCCGGGAGTGATCCTCCACCAGCAAGAGTGGTCCTCCACCAGCAAGAGTGGTCCTCCACCAGCCAGCAAGCATCGCCAGGTTCCAAGTGAGGCACAGGTTTGGGACTGCAAACCAGGGTTTGGGACTGCAAACCAGGGTGAGTGATGAGCAAAGGGAACTGACTCCTCAAAGACCAGCTCCCTCCTGATGAATCTTCATGGCAACGCCGCAGGCCATTTTTTTATAGAGCCGAGGCTCAGGGAGGGAAAACACAGAGAGCAAAGCGTAGACCCGGGTTGCAGTCCAGGCTTGTTCATCCCAAATCCCTTGCTTTCAGTCCTTTGGGATGGACTATAGCTTCTGCCTCCTTGGACTACTCCCTCACCTCGGGGCAGCCGGCAACAGCAGCCAACATGCTGGCCCCAGGGGCACCTTCTTCCTGCACCAGAGGGGCATGTGCTGACTGCAAATGATGTCAGCTGTTTGAAGCTAGGGGGTTGGCTACAGTTAGAACCTGGCTGCTGGCCAGGTCTTTGCCTTGAACTTAACCAAGCCCTCTTCTGGGGTGTCCCTCTGCTACACAGGTTCCCCAGAGCCTGGGGTCCCTTCCATCTTCTGTACACAGAGTGGTGGTGATGGGCTGCCATGGACCTGAGTATCTCCCCAAGTATCTGCAAGAAAGGAATCAAATTCCCACTGTACAGACTGGAAGACTGAGGTTCCAAGAGGCACCCTGCATAGGAAGGAAGTGATGAGGTGAGGCTTGGCCTTGGGTCTAATTCTAAAGAGGGAGTATGCCTAGAAGACCCCACAATCTTCCCTGCTTCCTTCCTTACGGGCCTCTTGAGATAGGAGCAGTTTTGTGCCTGGTGCTACGGCCATATGGCCCCAGCCCTGCTACAAAACAAGGCTACCTTCCAGTCAGGGCTCTCCTGACCTGGCACTTAGTGCCCTTCCAAAGAAGGCCTCCCCTTCCATGCCTCTCACACCCATGACTCAACTCTATTCTCCTTTCTTCCCAGTCACTCTGTCCTTTCCTGACAGGGCCTCACTCTATGTAGTCCAGGCTGGCCTTGAACTCCTGCCCTAGACTCCTGAGTGCTAGGACTGTAAGCGTGTACCACCACACCCAGCTCCAGCCCTCCTTTTCATACCTATCATCCGTTTCCAAACCAGAACCACAGCTGATCAATCAGGCATACACAGCTATTTAATGACCCCCCCCATATGCCAGGCCCTGTTCCAGAAGCTGAGTACCAAGGCAGCCACTCAGGCAAACCCGTAGCTGTGATGCCTCTTCCTTCAGGAAGTCTGCTCAGCTGCTCCTGGGCGCCTATACTTCTTCTCCCTTCTCTAAATCCCAGACTAGACATGGGAACCCCTGTAGATCAGCACATCGTAGGCCTCTATAGCTTACAGCAGACATGGGCACCGCTGCAGACCAGCGTATAGTGGCCTCTATAGCTTGCAGCAGACATGGGCACCCTCTGCAGAGCAGCACATCGTGGCCTCTACAACTTGCAGCAGAGGGAGGCAGGCAGGGTAGGCAGGAAATTCCAAAGAGATCAGAAGTTACCCTGAGGCAGTGTTCCCTCTGTGGCAGGCTGTCTATTTCCCTTAGTCCCACAGGGCCTGGCTTAGAAGCCTGGGGAAGCTGGGGCACAGTTTCTCAGTCGTGGAGTCCTGCAAACCCCCTCCACTGTCAGCCTTCCTCAGTTGAGCTACTGGGACCCCCAGACCCAGGTGGTTGCAAACCCTGGTCCTGACTCCACTCCCAGTTCCTAGCAGCCTGCTAAGAGGAAATCTTATGAGCAGCTGGAAATAGTAGGGCCGTGCACAGTAGCTCCAGGGGGACATTGGCCAAGACTTCCTGTGTTTATGTGTGTGGGTGAAATGTCACAGTCAGTGTAAGTGGATGTGTGTGTGCATGTGTCCTCTGGGTGCCCTGGTTAGGCAAACGCCATATCTGACATTTGCATGCCCTACCCTTGTCCCTTGAGTCTCTGCTAATGTGTATGAAGGTTTGTGTCTGTCCTGTATGTGTGAACCTCTTTGTGGGCACCACCTAGACTCTGTTGCACCTAGGGCACATGTGCAAAGGTTGGATGCTGTTGGAGGAAGGGACAGCTCAGGGTACCTGGGTGAGCCAGTGTCTGTGTCACCTGGCAAGGATGTCCCTAGGTTCCCATAGACATTGGTATGTGTAGATAATGTCTGTGTGTGCTTGTGTGCACACCTTCACACGTATGTCGACTTCCCATGTGTCTGAGGGTGTCTCCAGGCTGTGTGTAGGGGGCTGTGCTTCTCAGCCTGGGTCTCCTACTGGTATGTGTTGAGTACGGTAGCGTGTGGCAAGAAGGGTCTGTCTACACGGGTCTGTATACCGCTTTCCATGTGAATCCCGAGTGAGCAGGCCTGGAGGCTGACCTCTGGAAGCATATAACATAAATTAGTCACTAAATATGTACATCAGCCAGACATGAGAGCTGCGGTCTCTGGGCTTGAGCTCGGCAGGAGCATACATGTGTTTATTTGTGTCCAGTCCCTCTCAAAGCTTTGCAGTCTCCCCAGCCACAGCAGCTGCCACTCACACTTCCCACCTCATTTTCTCTCTGCTGGAGCTGTTTCCCCAACTCCCAAGCCCTGCCTGCCCCCTCAACCCCAGCCAGAAGCTGCAACTCAGGGCAGGGTCCAGGGGACTTGCTGACTTGGTAACAGACTGGGTCCCTCCTATACTTCCCAGGAGTTATGCAGAACTGCCTGGGGCTTACCACTCAGAGGACTTTGGATGACATCAGAGGGAGGAGGAGAGAGGAAAGGACCATGACTAGGTCAGCACATTTACTGAGCAATGGACATGTACCTTCACCATCAAGAGGTCTGTGATACACCAAACCCACATTTTACACTAGTGATACTCCTAGAGGCACAGCCCGCTTGCCGGCTTGGATATCAGCCTTTTGGGATTTTGTTTTTGAGACACAGTCTTAGCCTAAGCTGGCCTTGAACTCACAAAGCAGCTGAGGATGGCCTTCTGGTCCTTCTGCCTCTGCCTCCCGAGTGCCAGGACTACAGGCATGTGCCAGCATGTCTGGTTTACGCGGGTCTAGGGATGGAGTTCAGGGCTTTGTGCGTGCTAGGCAAACATTCCCCCAACTGAGCTTACTCACCATTTGCTCCCTACAAATCAGCCTGGCACCTGGCCCACAGGATTCCTCTCACCAACCTTCATCCATGACCAGACATGTCAGGAGCAACCAGAAGCTCAATCACGCTGGCCACATGGCCAAAGGAATAGGACCAAGATAGAACAGCAGGGTTGGAATGCTGGCTGTAAGATAGAACCCTGGAGCCAACACTTGCCTCTCTATATAACGGCAATCGCCAGTCAGTGAGGGGTTTCCTCTGGACCCTTGTGAGTGGCATCTGTCGCTCACAGTTGGAAACCTAGTGGGGTGCCCACTCCCTACCTGTGCAGTGGGAAATGTGATCATGCCTTCCTGTTCCCCCAAAGTAGCACCCGATGTAATAACACTCAAGGGCTAAGGAAACCCACCCTCCTGGCTCCTCCCAGTTCCTCCAAGAACCAACACTCAGACATCCTGTCTGCTCATTGGCTCAGAATCATAACAATTCCTCACAAGACAAAAGGACTTCACTTAGGAGATGTTTTCCTGACTGTACACCTCTCCCTGACTGCTGAAAACAATCCCTGGAGACGGTCCAGGCACACCCTACCATCTCCATTAGACAGATGAAAATCACAGCAGTTCAGAGAGCCCAGCCACTTGCCCATGACCACATAGTAAATGGTAGACTCAGGTCTCACAGCCAGCTCTTTGAGCTCCACATGGCACATGGGCAACAGTTAGTGGTCAAAGGAACCTTAGGCCACTGAGGCTTTCAAAGTCAAACACGGTCAACCTGACTAAAGTCGTATTTCTGGGCCCTGAACACCGCCACGGATTACCCTCAGGCACCTTGACCAGAAGGGACCCTCGTCAGACATACTGCAGCCACCCGCCTATCTCCAGTGATCATAACCAACATTGGGGCCTTTTACACAATGCTCTGCACAAACCTAACGCTTGTACCCAGGCCTTTCTCTGGATAGTTCCAACAACACCAAGTTCACCACCTTCCCTGGAGAAGCACTTTTTGTCTTATCACTGGCAGAGCCTGTACCACCCTCACTTGGGACCCAGAGCAAGGCTTTGCAGGATGGGGGACACGTAATTACCCAAGGTTCCTTCTTGGTTGACAGTTACCCCTACCCTGACACCCCTAGAGCACACGCAAATGGAAAGTGAACCGGAACTGGGCCACCTGGAGCCCTGGACATTCCTTTCAGTTCATGCGGTCAGTCTGCAGATGTGTTGGGGATTTGGAGTCATTTTCTTTCTTACCCAATTTCTGCACCTCAGATGTAAAGCAGCCCAGAGAGGCAGGAAACACACAGGAGGCTGATGCTCCCTTACTCCCTGCTTTGGCTTCCTGGAGCAGTGTGGGTACTGCCCTAATGCATGCAAGAGCCGGCAGGCATGGCTCCCCTCCCTGCCCAACACTTTCCCAACTTGATTGTCGTGTTCTACTACAGACCCTTACTCTGCTGGCTCCACCACCCTCAGCTCCTGGCTTCGGGGAGTCCCCAGCCCCACCTCCATGTGCTCTGGGCACAATTAGCCATCTCACCCTTATCACCAGCCACATTGTGTTTTGTTGCAACTATTGTTTAAGGCTGGTCTCTCCAGAGGCTCTGCCTAGGTCACAGTTACACCCCCAAATCTGCACTGTGCTGCTAAGCTCTAAGCGAACAGCGAGTGAATGGATGGATGGATGGACAGACGGGATGGATTCAAGGTCACGAGGAAGAGCCCAGCCTGCTCCCACAGAAGAATGTGACAGACGCACAAGGAAATATGTTCTTCATCCCGAGAGCAGCAAGTAATATCAGGCTAGGAATCTGATAGAAACGTACAGTGTGCCAAGTGCTCTAGCTATGTGCACATTTAATCTTTAAGGATGATCTGTGTGTAACTGTTCAATTCTTAAGATGAGAAAACTCAGTTCCAAACACAGTAAGTAAGGTGCCCAAGACCACACAGTCAAGTAGCTACAGATCCAGTAGTGGCCCAAAGCTTGTATACGAAGACTCCAGTACTGAATGGGTGGTAGAAACCCAGGCTCAACCTGACCCCGAACAGGAATGTCCCCAGGTCAGTCCTGGTCTCAACCCCTAGGACTGCTTTCCCATCTGCAAGTTCATAGGTGGCTTCAGATGGAGGTCAGGGCTTTGTCTGACCACTTCCTGGCAGCAAAGGAAGGGATCCAGGATGGGAACAGGAAGAAATTAAACCAAGAACTATGAGTTGTCCTCATCTGCTGGAGTGAGGAACTCAGGTCCAGGTCTGGAGTAGCTCAGGCTGGGATGCAGGAAGCTGCGAGGGGCATCCAGGAGGCTACCTCCATCTTTCCACCTCCACTCTTCTTACCACTGACTTCAGAAGACTCCGCAGACTGACCCAACCCCGGATTGTCAACAGACAGCCTTTGCCAAGACTCATGCTCCCATGTCACAGAAAAAGAATGGAGGCCTGGCCTGGGGAAGGTTCAGGCTGGGAACCGGGAGCAGATGATCATTTCTCAGATGGACCTGTGTTCTCTAGTGTACAGGAGTTTACTGAGAACATACGGGATGGAGGATGCAAAGCAAAGCAAGAGTGACGCCCGGACATGCTTAGGAAGAAGAAACCCTCCTAGATGGTAGAACCAGGAGGCAGTTACGAGCCGCAGGGCGGACATGTCATTAGAGTGCTGTGAGCTCCATGGCTGCTGGCCATGCCACTCTGGGTGTTGTGCCAGGCCTTCAACAGACAAGTGCAGGCAACACTGCTGTCTCTTCCAGCAGTGGCAGTACAGCCCGCAAAGATTCCAGCTTCCCACACCAAGGTCAAGAAGCCAGGGCAGGGCTATCCCCATAGCTGCCACCTTGTCACGGAACAGGCAGCCAGAGCATGGGCTGCACCTAGGTGCCAAGACACAGCCGGTTGTTTTTCCCAGGCAGCTCTCCAGTCCCAAAGGGAATAAATACCCCTATCCAAGAGGGCAGCTTCCCTCCTCACACAGGGAACACGGGCCATGTCTGCCCAAGTCTCTCTCAGAAGGGACAGAAGACAATATCCTGGGATTGAGGAAGTGGCCTCCGACATCATCCTCTCAGGCTGTGGGACCGTTAGACTGGGCGGAAGTGGACTCCAGCCAAGGGGATGTTCCCAGATGTCATGCTTTCAAACCGGTCCCGCCCCAAAAGGCAGGCGAGGACAGGCCTGCCGGGGAAGCCCTGGGTAAAGACTTAGGATGGTATTGCGGATCTCCTTGCCAGAGGATAGCCACGGTTTCCTTGGCGGCAAGACACAATAATGTTGGTCACAGAAAGGAGAGCCTGCTGACCTGGGGCGGGATCCCAGACTAAAGCAGAGGTCAGCAGAGACTGACTAACCCCCGCCCCCCAACACACATACCGAGGCAGTTTTACCGGGGGAGGGGGAGGGGGGTGCACATCGGGGCCCTTTAGTCGGTGTCTTATTCAAGATACCCCTCAGGAGAAAAGTAGCAAAAGGAGGTGGGGCACTCACTCCCAGCTTATTCAGTATTAAAGCGGCCGGCTGTGGCCTCAGGGCCTCAGG
This sequence comes from Ellobius talpinus, assembly GCA_001685095.1. Taxonomy (NCBI): domain Eukaryota; kingdom Metazoa; phylum Chordata; class Mammalia; order Rodentia; family Cricetidae; genus Ellobius; species Ellobius talpinus. The sequence goes on along the minus strand of LOJH01000277.1, from coordinate 168 downwards.
CCCTGGGGCGCTTGAGCCAGGATGGTAAGGTCCTCCTCCCCCAAACCCTTCGACTCCCCTTCCCCCGCTAGGTCCCCACCTTGAGATAGTCGTTCTCGGAGCGCAGCTCTTCAAGCTCCCGCACCAAGCCGCCGGGCCCACAGTCCAACATCTCCTCGGTGAGGTCGG